>OZ018399.1:14254108-14455251 GCA_963969525.1 Ontholestes murinus
GCCGGGTTTTGACCGTCGACTGTTATGAACAAGGGCGGAAAAGCCCGCAGGAGTGGAAATCCCCGTAGGCCGATAGCTCAAGACCAACTCCGGAATGATGATTTTATTTTACAATTACGCAAACTTTTAAAGGCACTTTATTATTTCCCCTTATTTTTAATTCTCTCGGATTTATCTCCATTACACAGGCCTTCTTTATAAATCATATTTAACGCTTAGTGTATTCCACTCACGTCTTGGAATGATATATCTCATTGTAGTTTTGCAGTTTTACGAGTACGAATTGCATATAAAGACCGGAAGTAACCGCGGCGCCTTAGACATTTTATTAATGAACTCGATTCATATAATCAGTCGCAATGTTACCGCATAAATCATGCAAATTTTTAATTGATGTATAAAATGTTATGTTATTAAGTGCTTAATGATTCCAAAATAGATGTCAATGAAATCCAGTTTTATTTATACCTTGTATTTGTTTCGCATTGATCACTTGGTGAAATATTATGTTAATAGAAGGTTTATCATTAAGATTCACTTGGTTTGTTTCAATAAATGCTTAATGCCATTATCAAGAATTTATAGGTTATATTACATAACCTATAATTTGTCATTAAAATAAAATAAAACAGTTGGAAGAATTTCATTTCTATTGTTAATCACTGGAACATTTTTCACCACATAATGACTGCTTCATCAGGCAGATGAATACTAAAGCTAATGTGGGATGAAACATGTTGCAGTGATCAACAATGAACTGTGTTATTTTATTTCAATGTATTGTAGAGTTTCATAATGTATTAGTCTCATCAATTCAATATTTAACTAACTAATTGACGTTTCGTCATTAAATAACCTATAAATTAGTTGAAAATAAAGCAATATATAAGTGAATCAAACCAAGTGAATCTTAGTAATAAACCTTTTATTTTTATTAATGGGATAATGATACATTTAATTATTTGAAGTTTCATTTTAAAATATGATTTAAGATCCAAACAAATAATCAAGAATTAGAACCAGTAAGAACTAAGAGAAATGTCGCTAATAGCAGAAGCTTTTACTTCGTGGTACATTTTGATAATAAACCAAAAGTCATTTGTAATTCAAGGCTACTAACACAAGAACGCAGCGTTAATTATGCCTATTGCAGATGTATTCCTGCAATGCACACATATTATTTCTTGCATTAATGTATGGTCTTGTATTTGCGCACACAAAATTATATATTTATATATGTGCGCCCATGCGCCATGTCTGGCAAATCGAATTGTCGGACTTATGGTTACAAAATTACCGCGACGGTTTGGTGTTGCGCGAACAAAGAAATGCAACGGCCATTGAAACCTCGTTGAGGAGGATAAACATTTCGGCATGGAATATCAACTCGATAAAATATTCGGATGCGAAAACAGCAATCGGGCCGGATTTATTGCAAATGAAGTATCTTTAGTTCGGATCTTTTGGGTTGGAAACTTCAATTTTCCCTTTCCTGTCAAATGTGCGAATTGAATAGCGTTTCCGGCCATTGCAACGCGATGCCGCTTTGTCTAAATAGCCATTGCATAATGTGATCTGTTCGATAAGTGTATATAGATGATTTCATTTCACGTATTGTATTTGCCACCTTCCCCACATCACAACAGCGCACTATGCGTGTCATTGTGACCCGCATTGTTGTAACTTGCCAAAGTGTATACTTTGTTGTGCTGCAACACTGCAAGTCTACCCACAACAATGGTTTCTTCAAAGCGTAAATCTTATTAATACGCGGCACGTTTTAATTGGATAAAATAATTCGCGTTAATTAACACGCGCTGGAATTTGTTTAGTAATTATGCATTGTGCGGTGGTGTTGGGTACAGGGTGCAAATAATTGTGGATAAAAAAAAGTAAACGACAACGCGACAGCGTTTCTGCCAATTCGAACAATAAAATCTGCTCCATTGCGTAATCAACAGGGGCGCCCCCCTTTTCCATTTCGCGCCTTTTCCTTATCTTTCCAGTCGGGTTTTTCCTGCCACCCACTTTTGTCGCCTTCCAATCCGTAATTATTTACCTCGTAACATTTCACTAAAAGAATAAAAAAACTCTATATTACATACAACTTGTTATTCATTCTACTGAAAAATATAAGTATATATATAATTAATATCCTATGGTTTTTATACCTTATGAATAGGAAGAGGACAGAACATAGAAATTCTAGATTATAATAAACATAATATGATAATTACAAATAGGATTTATAACTCTAATATAGTAAGATAATTGATGAAAATGTTTGTACATTTAAATTGCTGCTATTTTGAAGTGTTGCATTGCTTAAATTCGTTGATTCGATTAAATATGAATGGCTAATTATAGCAGCGTTAATGAGGTGAATATTTATTAGTACCGACTGCTGCTCGGACGCATTAATTAAAAGTTAATAAGTGATTGTTGATTAGTTATTAACATATTTCTCTTGATTAATGATGGGGAATTTGGAACGACAAAAATAGCGCGAATTTAAAATAGCCAAGCAGCGCTCGAAATGATTTAGAGTGGGACGACCAAGAATTAATAGAGGTTTTACCTAGATCTTCCCTTAAATTTAATACACCAATTAACTTGGGTTTTAGTTCTCGAGTTAAATAATTAACAGAAACTTCTGGAGACTTTGTTGTATAATTAAATCTGTTTATGATTGAATAATATAAATGGCTGGAGCGGCTGAAGGGGTTGAAGTTTGGCGGTTAATGAAAGAAACTAGCCGCCACTGATTCGCCGTCCCTCCGCATTGTGTCCCGTTTATTTTGCAGCGATATCTGCCTTAAATTTACATCAAGTGTTTAGCCGGTTTATAACGGTAATGAAATTTCCTCCGCTATGTAAATCAATGTCAATTGGATGAGACATTCGAATTTTGCTCCAACTTCCGTTTGCGTCTACATCACGACGCCCCACACCCACCGACGCCGTACGCCCTACCGGTTCCGCTAACTTAGTTTGTATTCCGTATCAGTGAGTTCGCGGGAACGGACAGACCTAGACGTGATCTGCTAACAATGTGCACTCTCCCTTCTACCTTTTCTACTTTAACTTTCCCTTCAAAAGAACACCACTGTGATACTTCCAACGCCCGACAACAAAAAGATACCATTACCTTGACCCGAACACTTCAGCGTTTCATATAAAAGTAACATAACTTGGAAGATTCGCACGAAAACTTCCCCTTAGATATATGGTCACATACCATCCCCACGCGTTGTATTGTGTTCGAACATGCTCGAAATATAATTTGTAAAGTCATGAATTAAATTGTAAACTATATACTTACATATAAGTTACTTTAGATTTAAATAGAGAAAGTTGGGCTGTATCAAGTTTACATTATATTTTTAGTCGTCATCATAAAATTAAATAATATACACTGATATAATTTAAGTTTTTATTTTAGTCTCTTAACAGAGTAGGTGTGCAGAACCATAAAACACTTTATGGTATTTAACGTTTACTAGGAGTTCGCCGTTAAGTTCAACTCACAGTTAAACGATTAAATATCCACGAAATCGAACTTTTGCCCGCTTCCACTTCCCCCGAAATGTGTTATTCAACTGCTTATCGCGATGTCACGTTGCTATCTTCTTATCACATCACATTCTCCTTCATTCAATACGGATATCGAATCCTATTGCCAGCATTTACATTTTGAAAGCAAGAATTTTAAAGCTCAAGAAGATTGTGCGCTCATATATACGCCGGATGCCTTTTCCATGGGACTTTAAGTGGAAACCATGTATTACATATTTCGTATTATTTTCCGGACCGCGATAGGTATTCTGAATTCTCCGATAGCCTATAAATAATGCGTCCCTTTTTTATTGACAGTGATGCGTGCATGATAAGGTGTTTGTCTAAGATGCGAACGCTTAGAGAATTACATATAAATGGGGATTTCTGGTATTGTGGAACTAATAATATATGCGAACAATGCTAGTGATAAACCCAAAGGTATAGTGCTAATAATAAATATTTGAGGTTACAATTTCTTTTCTACTATATGATTGATACTTGCTTTTACACTCTTGATGAAACGTATAACTCATTGGATAGGAATTAGGAATGATATACTTGTTTTGTTTCATATATTTACTATCAGTTTCCTGACACGTGTTTTCTACTAATTTACCATTTAAATTTAAGTATGTTGAAAATAATTTAAATTAGGGCAATTAAAAAAGCTCAAAAACTTGTCCAGTACAAATCAATATTAAAAAAAAAGTAACGAGAAATATATATTTAAAATTTATCCTTCAGCTTCTTTATTAAAACGTAATGAATTTTCCAAAAAACTCTCATTTCTTAGACTCCAATATTTTTTTGGAAAAACTTCAAGCGAAAAAATTTCTTAAGCCCTTAAAGCTTTTAATTTTAAAGTTTATAAAGTGAAGATGAAAGAATAATAATAGCCTTATCATTTAATATAATAATTGTCCTTTCATGATGTGTCTGCGTAATAACGTTATCTTGCTTTAGTAAATAACGGTTAAAAGTTCTTTATCTAATGAATAAATCATAAAAAATTATTGCGGTGTATTTTTCTGGATTAAAAATAAAATAATCGAGATATCGCCATAAAAGCCATTATTTATACTTCATTTGTTCTGGATAAGTTGTTAGGTAGTTTTCTAAACTTCTTCTGAAATCATCCAAAGAGTGATACGAAGCTATCTTAAAAGTGTTTAGGAAGATCATTTCTGAGAAAAAGTACAGGTCCTCATATAGAACCCTGAAGTAGCCCCACTGACAATTTTAAATCCTCAGATGTTTGACTGGTGGATTATGGAGAGGACGTTGGTGATATCTGATCTTTTTGGGACTTAAAAATTACGTAAAGTTAAAAGGTGAGGGCCATACAAGAGGATAGCCGAATGGTCAAGTAAAAGGTGGCAGGTCATTCTTTATATGTGTGTACTTGTTTGTAAGTGTATGTTTTGCTTTTTGTAGGATAGGTTAAAGAGCGCTTTTGTTTTAAAAAAAGTAGAGTGGATTTTTAAGGTTAGCTTGGTATCAAATAGTATTCCTAGATATTTGGAGGTGATGGAGCTCAAAAGTAATGCAACACCCCTTAGATGTGGTTTAATCCAGCAACAAATACGCACGTTTTAGTCACCTTAGAAAGAAATAAAAGCGATAACGTTTTTACTGCTTTATCTCAATTTTTTGTGTACGATTTTTACACTTTTCCGAAAAATAAAGCAAATTTAATAATGTTAATAACCAGTTATTAATTCTACTCTCATCTTTTCTGAGCTCTTCGGTATATTGAAAAACCTTGCTAAAATGCCTAGAATTCGTGCACCCTGTCAATTTCACCAATTAAGTGATTTTCAAAAAGTTTGCATTTGAGGAAAATCCCGAAGACTCAAAATTACACCCTCAACTGTAATGCGAGTATGGAGAAGATGGTCTGAAGAAAATGACTATCAGCGACAGAGACATTCTGGTAGGCCTAGGATGAGACACTTTGCGGCAAGTTCGAGATGCCTTTGCTGCAGTAACAGGACGTGTAGCTTCTAGGCAAACAGTTAATAGAAGAGTTCTTACCATGGGCCTTTATGCGTTCCATTCGTTTTGGGTGCTACCGATGACTCTACTGCACTCGTCGCTTGGAATGGTGTCAAGCCAGATTCAACTGGGATGTAGAGTGAAACTTTAATTGCTTTAGTGATGAGTACAGATGGACGTAGAGATGTCCGTCGATTTTGCGATGAAAGGCAAAATGTAAAGTTTGCCTTAGAACGCCACACAGCCAATACCTCTGGCATCATGGTATGGGGCGCAATATGTCTTGGAAGTAGGTCCCTCTTGGCGTTCATTAAGGGTAGTACCCCAACGGTACATCCCTGAAGTTCTACAACCTTTTGCAAATTTTCAGCAAAACAACGCCAGGCCGCGTACGGCCCGTTATACCATGGACTTTATACAAAATCCCTGGTGTAGAGCTTTTAGATTAGCCTGCAAGATCCCCTGCTATATCGCCAATAGAACATTTATGGTATAGCATTGGACCAACACTTCAGAGATTGCCACAGCCGCCAAGGACTTTGGACTAATTGCGCATATGTGTGGCTTAGCACCGCTAAGGGATCCACAATAGACCTGAAAAGGTCGCGGTGGAATAGGCGCTGGTGCCACCCATATAACATCTATCTATCTAGCACCGCTTACCACAAAAAGACATTGACCACTTGATTCGGTCTATGCCTTGCCGAATTAGGGAATGCTACAACATCGGCGGCTGGAAACACATTATTGATTTTTTTCAGTATTTTTTGGTCAACCTGCAACCTGCACCAAATTGTAATCGATTGTTCTGACACGAAAACTGAACATAAATTTTATGCAAAAACATATAAAACATTTTTCTTTCTGCGTGTTGCATTACTTTTGAGCTCCAACGTATTTTTGTCATTTATGGATATTCAGAGAAGTGTTTTTTTAAGTCGGTGAAAGAGAAGTAGGCGTTGAGATTTGTTGGGATTGATAGTTATACGAATTTCGCAAACTAGGTCTGTATAATATCCATTATGCCCTGTAGGGCGTTAAGGGCTTTAGAAAGTTTGGGAGCGTAATTAAGACAGTGTCGTCGATGTAAAGGAGGGGATAGGCGGATTTGTTAAAATATTGTGGTAGCTGTCATGCACCAAAAGATTATATAGGATGGGAGAAAAGGAGAACATTGGGGTAGACCTTACTCAGGAAAAAATAAGTTGAGATACTTGAAGACCTTTTTTGCGTTTTCTAAATATGGAAAATTATTTCTATTTTGAAGTAGACTTTAAAGTGTTTTCAGGATTTTATAATGTATATTTTAGGGAACATTTCAATTGTTTTTTAATAAAACTGCAAAATAATTAAATTTCAATTGGTTTTCTTTGCAGATTTTTAAATTCCAACTGTTTTGGATTTGCAATTATTTAATCTCTTTTCAAATTTTTCATTGATTTTCAGTTTCAATTATTTTTAAGCAAATTGTTTTTGTTAGTTTTGTTGGTTATTCTTTCTGATGAAGGTTTCAATTAAATTACATTAGGTTTGTTTCGCAATTGTGAAACAAATTTAATTTAAACCTTCATCAGTAAAAATTCAAAATGTTTTACCAAGTGATAAATTGAAAAAATATTCTTTCTGATTTTGAAATTTCAGTTGATTTTTGACACAATGACTATTTTTAGTTTAAATAATTCTTAGAAACCCATTTAACGCCCTCCTGTACAAATTAGCCAACCTAACTTCCATTCAAAAACGCCTTACATTTTCGCTACCTACCCTCATAATTTTGACATCCTTAACCATAAGTGTGCCCTTTTTTCATCTAAAGTATTTTAAAGCAAATGTTCTCGAGTTTTAAGAAGAAATATTTAATTTTGCTAATCCTTCCAACTCTGCTATCCTTATCAATGAATGCCTTCTGTACCTAAGTATTTAGTTATTTTTTCTTTTACAATTTTTGAAAATTGTTACAATTTTATTCTGTTTTAAAGTAAACTTTAAATTGTTTCTATATGCTCTTCCTTTCTTAGGTTCTTTAATGTTCTATAGAATATCTTCTATTTTTTGCATTTACTTCCATCTTGTTTCCAAATTACTCTCAACCCAGTTTCACTTTATTTGCCTTAGTTTTTTCTCTCTTATATTCCTCATAGCTGCTTTATGTTCTTGTCCTAAGATATTTCCGCCACTTTTCATTTTTGATTTTGATACGCTCTTTTATTTCCATTGTTCACCTTTTTTACTTCTTGCATTTGTTTTGTTTGTCCCGCATACTCGTTTAGCTACCTCTATTATTGTTGTCTTCAGTGATACTTATTATTTGTTTATAATTTGTTTTTTTACTTCTATTAGCTTATTTATGATTTACTTATTTCATCTTGATATTTTTTTATTCTCTTTTAGTTTGTATGCTTTTATTACTTCATCATACGATTTTTCTTCCCTTTCTTTTGATATTCCTCGGATTAATCCTCCTATTTGTAGATAGAAATCCATATGTACAAAGCAGAAGTGAGAGATCAGTAATGGATTTCATTATTACAGAAGAAAGATAAGGTATGTAAGAGTTAGAAGTTGTCGCTTCCTATTTCATTTTCCTATAATACATTAATGCATTGTATTTTTATGCTAACAACATCAAAGAACACTAGTCTGGATCGTTTCAAAAGTTAGTACAGGTAATAAAACAAAGTTAATTATCGGTAACAGAGACGCATATGACGCGATGTGGCGTACGTTCTCAACTGGTTTCAATGAACTCATGCAACGTCTATCGATGCAGAGAATGAATAAAAAGAAATTAATTGCCAGTGTATTGTCGCTGCGCATATAATATTATTAATACCCAGCGCTACTTCAAACGTATAATTCTTGCATTAATCAGACAAGATTTTGCTCGCCCGTCCATACTACATATAATTATGCGTATTTTCTCGAAACCATCAGAAATATTATCAAAATATTGGCTTCTAGCATATAATAATTAATATATCAAATAAAGTATTCGATAAGAGAATGGCCATCCAAATAACAGAGTTAGAGCGAAAAATTTTCTGTTTGTTTCTGTACTTTCAACCGCTCGTATTTATCATCGCCATCATACATATAACCCTGGAAAATAAATATTTTCGTAACAGTACTCTCTTGCTCGTATTTGACAATGCCACAAGTGGACGGACAAATATTTGTTGTGCGTTGAGGTAGACTACATTATATTGCAGACATGGTAATGGTTCCAACAAACACTAATCCCTTCATATGCATAAACATATGCAGCAATCCTTTTGAGAGCCAGTCGCAAAATACTCGGCCAAATCAAACACAGCCGCCCGCGAAACGGGAGAAAAATAAAAATAATGGAAACAAAACGGAATAAAAAGCAAATCGGCTGCATAAACAAAACGTGTTTAAAAATCACATTAATCATTCCCTCGTAAATTGCAGGAACAAAATGCACACAAAAGGAACAATGCATTTTAAATTATCTGTTTACATTTTTTAATGCTCGCATTTATTGTTCTGCTTTCCAGGCCGTGCATTCATGACAATTTGCTCTGATAATGATTGAATTCCAAGGCCACATCCACTAGGCCCTTGGAGGGGGGTTACATTAAATTTACATTTACCACCCCTTGTACTAGTTGTATTACAGGGATCGCCTAAGTGCGACAACGCGTAATTCGAATGCCTTTTTGCACTTCACTGCATTTGTTTTAATTACATTTAATACCTTATAAAATGACGACGCATTTAACGCCGCGTAGGCGTATTAATCTAAACACGGTAACTGGAAAATGTAATGCACAACCTTCCGTCTCCCAGACGTGTAATTCCGGGAGCATTTCTTGTTATTTAGACAAATTATAATTAAAATTTTGTATGTTTGCTTTATGCCCTGGGAAGCCCACTGTTCTATAAGGCCTCGCTCAATGCTACACCATTCAAATGTAACTTAACACGAAAACATTTTCACGCTCTCCGTTTCGCTTTTTTAATTCGCGGATTAAACACCTGGCGTGTAACAAATGTACATCAAGTGGGTTTGATGTTAAAATTCAACGCCAAATTAAAATTATTATGAATAAGAGAAGCTTACATTATTGTCAGTACCAATCAATATAGCCAAAATTACTTGTTTGTGAACCTTTAGATGTTAGATGTTATATGGTTGGCACCAGCCTGTTCCACCGCGACCTTTTCAGATCTATTCTGGATCCCTGTTTATCTCAGATGACCTTCTCTAGCTTTGCCTCTTTGATTAGTCCTATTAGCCCTTCTAGAGGGGCTTGGGTATAGGTCTCCGCGCTTGGGTTTGTAGTGCCCAGCTTTTGATATCTAATTCTTGCTAGGCCTTCGCAGTGGCATAGGATGTGGAATGAGTCCTCTTCTTCCTCTAAGAAGAATCTGCATGGTGCTTCTTCCACCAGGCTGGTGGAGATGTTTGTTTAGCTTGCAGTGTCCTGTCATCAGACCTATTATTGTTTTGACCATTTTTCTGTCTTGAATCAGAAGTTCGGTCGTGAATTTTGGCGATTGTTTCTTAAGGAACTGTTTCGTCGGTCTTTGTCCTGGTGAGTTCGTCCACCAGGCATGTGCCTGTGTCTCCACCCATTTTTTATGGATCGTTTGACTGCGGTTTTGGAGATTCCGCAGGAGGGTTCCGGGCCAATTACTGCTTTTGACGAGCCTTGTTTGACCAGTTCGTCTGCTTTGTCATTCCTCGGATGCCCTCCGTGTCTTGGGACCCATGATTGATACTTTTTTTGTGACAGCCAAGTTCATTAAGAGCACGTATACAGTCCCACACTAGCTTAGATTCTACCTGTGTGGAGCTTAGTGCTCTTATCAGCGCC
Source organism: Ontholestes murinus (assembly GCA_963969525.1). NCBI lineage: Eukaryota > Metazoa > Arthropoda > Insecta > Coleoptera > Staphylinidae > Ontholestes > Ontholestes murinus. The sequence goes on from OZ018399.1 coordinate 14,264,503, forward strand.
TGGCTGTTGGAGAATATAGCAATTGACCTACTTTTGGTGTCTTGTCTTGCTATTTATCTTATGCAGTGGTGAAGAGCTATCGCCTCTGCTTGGAACACTGTGGTATCCTTGGTGAGACTGACAGAAATATTTACCTTGGGTTTTGTACCGTATATACCTGCTTCTACCCCTTTGTCGGTCTTTGAGCCATCCGTGAACCAGTATGATTCTGCTTTGGTAGATTGGCCTTCGGCCCAGTCTTCTCTTTGCGGGATTAGTACCTTATATTTCATTTCGACATTGTATTTTTTCATCATGATAGCTCGTCTTCTAGCCGTTGGTGTGTTTTTCCGTGTGATCGGATTATGGGCGCCTATCTTTGCATCAGCACCTGGCTTCTCCTTGAATAAAGATGTGTAATGGTGGTATGTTCAAGATGGCTTCTATGTCTGCTGTTGGGGTGGTGCTTAGGGCTCCTGTTGTACTGAGACATGCTAGACTTTGTGTACTGCTCAGGAGTCCTATTTCCCCCTTTGCTTTGTCCTAGTCCACCACACCACTGCTCCATAGGCTATCATGGGTCTTATCACCCTGGCGTAAAGACATAGAGTTATTTTAAGGTTTAGTCCCCAACTTTTTCGCACATTCTGCGACACCTACCTAATGCAATTGATGTTTTTTTGGTGGCTTTTGTGATTTGTGGTCTCCACGCCATTTTGGCGTCGAAGGTTACTCTCAGGTACTTTGTCTCCCCTTGCAGTACTCGTCTTTTTTGTGTGAACCTTAATTATTAATCATTTTTGCTTTAAGGTATTCATTTTATAATGATGGAAACTTTATCTGTTAACAAGAGCGTTTTGAGAAAAGATGATTAATTAGAAAATAAAAACTACATTAAGAAACTAATACTTTTTTCCAAACGTAACCAAAACTCTGCAACAGAAATATCGTTGATCAAGTACTTAACACATAAGAATAAGGTATGGTTGAAATATACATTTCAAGACCACAAGATACCCATTTTTTTCGTTTTCAACCAAAGGCTTTTCATTCACTACTTTAGAATAATTTACAATTCAAATTCTACAAAATTCTTGAAGTAATAGTTTTAACTCTAAGCTATTTGGATATTTTTGAACATACGCTTTTGACGTGCGAGAGTTTTACAAAAATATTTGATGGTAGAGGCATTTACTTCGTGGTACATCTTGAATGATTTGTAAATGAGACACAATAACTTTGTGTTACCACTATAGTTTAAACAATTACAGTGACTATAGTTTTCGACTATAAGCTAAAAGTTTTATTTTGATAATAACTAGGTTATAGTCGAAATATAGTGGTAAAACAAAGGTATTTACAAATTTTACAAAAGTTGTGATTCGGTGACTGCAACACGTAGAAGATTCTGCAATATTCTAGGGTTTCGTCACATAAATGAGGTGCCAAGTACAACCGTCATTCGATAATAGGAAGAAGATTGTTTGAAGAGACCGGTATAACATTGGAAAAACCAAAAACTGGTCGACCTAGATTATAGAGAACGATAGAGATAGTGGATAGTGTTCGTGACAATCCGAACCTTCCGATTCGAAAGCGCGCAAGCGCTTTAAATGTGTCTAGAACGTCATAACATCGTATTTTGCACAAAGACATAAAGCTGCATCTCTAAAAATTACTATTTGTACAAAAATTGCTAGCATGCTGGCCACAGCAAAATTTTCCATAGCAAATTAATCTACAGGAGAGGTGACATAAGTTGGCTTCCACGCAGTCCTAACTTAAACGGGATAAAACAGTTCAAGCCTATGAATAATTGCAATTAAACAAATCTTTTCTAAATGCAAAATCTTTTGAAAGACCTTACGTTTAAAGAAAAAAATTCGAAAGGGGAAATAGAGCTAAAAATATATTTTAAAATGAGTGGCACAACTTTTTGGGCAACAATAAAATTAGATATTTATAGAAATTACTATTTTCATATAGGGTTGTATATATAGCATCAAAAATTGCTTTGAATTTGCCTTCATATGAACATCGGAAACGTCTCCATTATCAAGACGAAATAAGAAAAGGTAAAGTGGTAAATGGAACAAGATGTTGAGGGATTACAGTTGGACAACAAAGCCAACAATGTGTTTTTGATACACTTAACAATTATCAGAACATATGAATTTATTTATTTCGAATGATTCTGATGTAATACTAATGCTGTATCAATAATTAGAAAATAAAAAATTGGTAACCATCAATAACAAATATATAAAACGAAATCTAAAGCGATCTTGCTTAACTCAAAGTAGAACAAATATTTAGCAAATTCCCGATTTTGAGCAATATTATATGAACATGTGAAACGCCTCCATCAAGGTTTGACCTGCATCAAGAAGAGGTAAAGTTGCAAACAAAACAAGATGTCGGATTACAGCTGGGAATTGCATCTGGAAAAGAGTATGAAAGAATAAGAAATTAATATGTAGCACTTAGGGTTTAAAAAATATGATCACAACTTCAAAGGAAATCCTTATTTCTTCAACAAAAATCTTCTGTCGAAAATTTTTTGCTAACTAGGCAAAAACGTCTGTGTAAAGCAAACGTTTTATAAATTTGTTGTTCTTGTATGTTCTAAAAATTCTTTGTTATAAAATTCCAAGTTATTACAATATATTTAAACAAAAAACAAGGCAAAACTGTGGAAGCTTATGTATATTTGCAAATCCGAAAACTTTCCAATACAAAGAAAAGCACAAGTTTTTAATATTTTAATTTCAATTCCAACTTTCTGAAATACATAGTAGATTCTTTGTCTTCTGATGGAATTGGACAAAAATTTTAAGTGAAAAAAAACTGTATTTTTCTAGGATAGTGTATTTTTTTTTAATGACGCGTGATGGATTATTTTAGTCTTCGGAACTCTTGGCCCTTCAAATCTTAGCAACTGCTTATTTAAGGCATCACTCAATTATGATATATAGGTTTTAGGATGGGATAGAGGCTACCCACCCACCCGATATACACAGGATTTTTACCATTGTAAGTGTTGTTTCTTAAAACCAGAACAAAAAATTAAGTTTTTCTAATTTTAAATTATAAGTTAAACTTTATTTATAAAGAATAAAAGCTTAAATTTAAAATTTCAGTTCACATAAAAATCAAGATATGTGAAAATGTTTCTAAATAAGAGTTGATCAATTCTTGATTACCTTTAACTTTTATTTAAAGAATTTGGTAAAATGTTTCGTTTTTGAAGTAATGTCAAAAAAGCAAAAAGTATACACACACTTTCAGCACTAAACGCATTTCATCTCCTTCGATAAGGTATAAAAGTTGAAATTTTTAGTTTCAGTTCAAAATCTTAAGCGGTTTTTGAAATATAGCGCGAAAAACAGACGCAGATATTTTTTTCTATAAAAACGAACATTTTCGTCCAAACAAACAATTTTCACGGTTACAATACCTTCTCGTACATCGTAAAAATTAAAAATATGTCTGTGTTTATATGTGTACCTCAGAAACCGGTATTGAATTGAAATCAGATAGTGAACTATTATAGAGAATGTCTTCAACTTTTAACAAGCGGAACTTTTTGTGACCAATCGCCATTGTAATTTTTAAGAAATAATAATTTAGTCAGAGTATTTTATTAATTCATTTTTTGATAAAAAAATAAATAGTACAATTACATATATAACAATAAATTATGACAAGAATGGATATTTATACATACAGGCTGTACATTTCACTAGATCTAAGATAAATAGTACAATTGTTATAAAGTCATAAAATAACCTGATTTATGAACGCTTAAAGTTAACGAAGCGGTGATATACGAACGTAGGGACATAAAGTTATACCGTGTAAATCTTGATTAAATCTAGTATGTACTTCTTTAAACCGTGATATACGGGAAGGGAGGAGCAAACAAGTAGGAAAATCAAAAACCCTAATTGCTCACCTACCACTATACCACTATTCTGAACTTAAAAGAAAGGAGCCTAAAAATAACACGATAGTTTCGAAAGGGAAATAAATTAATTAAACATGGGTGATATAGTATTTAGGATTTTAGCTCAAAATAGCTCGTTAGCATGGAATACCGTCAGGGTCATTATAATGTGTCATTGTCATTTTGGAATTGTTTTCGGGGAGTCGACTAGAGATACAGGCGATTTAAGTAGTATTTTAGTTTAAAGGAAATTGATGATATTTATTTGTTTTAATTCTTAATGAAATAAATAAATTGGTTTTAAACTACCTAAGAAAGATTGAGATTATATCATTTAATTAACAAAATATATTTAGAATAATCTAATAAAAAGAGGAAAAAGATGTAATAACATTTTTTCAATAGAGGTCTTACAGTATTAATCTAAGAGAATTATTTTATCATTTGCTTTATTTAAAGAAGATATTAAAATTATATTGAATCATTTAAGTAGCAAAATATATTAACATTAATTTAACAGAGTAAAAGAGATGTTCATATATATATTTTTGAGACAAATTCTCTCAACAGGTAATCGACCAGCTTTAAGCTAAGAGAATTATCTTTATATTAGGAAAAGTAATACACTTTTTATGTTCCATTTGTTTATTATCAATTAACTGACACGTGTTTCGGTACATAGAACATAACAAGTGTATTACTTCTCCCAATATGAAAATATGGTTCCATCAAGAAAGTAGCAGAAGAAGTATCGAAATATCTTTATGTTTATTATATTTTTACAGTAATTTGTATGTTTTATCTAATGTGTGTTATTCATAAGTTATAAACTACCATAATTTTATTCTTTTAAATTAAAACATCATAGTTTAATACACAAACGCTTTTAGTTATTCAAGTAATAAGTTTTAGTGGTAAAAACCATAGTAATGGTCGTAACCATTATTATGATTAATTGAAAAAGCTTTTGTGTAATATATTTTTTTAACCAATTCATAGATAATAGTTGTTTTAAGAATATAAAAAGAAATAGATAAAATGCTAATCTTTAAAAGCAGACGCCGACGAATTTATTGCGTAAACTCAAAACAACCCTACTAGGGGTAAAACTCTTCCCTTGATTCGGCAAAATTTCCGAACAGTATCCGGAATCGATTTTACCCACATCAGCAGAAATGAACCAAATTAGGTGGTGGAGAGAAAAAAAAACGCATATCAAGTAATATCCCCAATACTGAAAGTAGTATATAGGTAAATTGCGCTAGTGCCGCAACCAACCGCATAATGTGACAATATTTTAGTTGGGCTGGGCAGTGGGCCGTTAAAAAAGCTGTTGTTTTACTTTAAAATCCGCAAAATTGCAGAAGAATGTGGCAATTCGCACGTTATAGCCCTAATTTACTGGCGAGGAGTCATGTACACAGGTGCAAATACCGCCGGAAACAATTAATTGTATAAACAGCAGGAAATTTATTTACAGACAAAACAACTTGTACCCGGCACGGCAATTTTAAATGGCTTTGGTGTTTTTTTCCAATTCGTTAACAATGGCGCGGCCAGCTCCGAGGAATATATAAGCGCACTTGCCAATAATGCTGTCTAGTAAATCATGTGCACGTTTTATGTGCCATACACTTTCTAGTCTTTCAACGAAACAATATCTGTGATTGTGGTAATAAAACGGGGACTTAAAATACCGCGCCTTGCGAGTGTATTCTGTTTGATAAAAAAAAAGCTGTGCCTACAGTGGTGACGATAGACTGTGTCAGCAGCGATCAGTGACGATCAGCATCATTGAACCAGAAGAGAAGAGTTTACGAAACGAAACGCCTGTGCTGATAATAGAAATGCACTGGATGCATGTGTTTAGAAATTACCCTAGACGAATTCGCAGGGCATGCCCTGCTGAACCGGAACAGTGCCACAGTTAGTTCCGGTCCATTACTGGGATAAAATATTTATATTGGTGAATCAAATCCCGAAACGAATATATCATTCCCATACTATTTATTTATGCATGTGAAAGTGATTTAGTAATTGGGAAAATAATTTTAGAAATATTTTGATTTAGTGATGTTGTAAATCTATGCAGAGATATAATTTGCAAATATATCTTAGTAGTAAAGGTCGCAAAAATTCTTCTAGTCAAATAAATGATTAATGACAACTTTTAACAACTGCATCTTTAAGAAATTCAGCTTAATCCCACTGGGCATGTTTTAACCACTTACTGATTATACTCTTTGTGTGACTTAAGGTATACCGCATATCAATGTTATAGTATGTATGGATATCGTAGGCATGTTAAATTAAAGAATGCCGTATGTATCACATTAAAACGCCACGGAAGTATGACTAAATAAACAGTTTTAGAATACGAAAATATTATTAAAATGCAGTACATTAGTGAATATATGAAAGACACGGGAAGAAATTATATACACTTCCATTTCCAAGATTGCGCATTTAATGATAAATTCAAGCATCAGAAAGCGCATTGAATTTATATAATAAGAATAAAAGCGCCACAGTTCAAATGTGCATTCATTTAAAATGGGAAGAAAGAGCTTGTATGTCTAGGGAGTTCTATTGAATTTTTTATGCGAGCTTTAAAATATTACGGTGTATTAATGCAGGCCCGTTATAAAATCAAGAGGGTGGTTTTAATGTGTAGTTACGCGTGTTAATGCAATGCCCAGTAAGTAGGAAGTAGTGGCGTAAAACAAAACAATATGTATAAATAATAGATAGTGTGACATGGCCACATTACTTTGTTCATTCGAAAAAGCACCACGAGAGCAGTCCCTTGGGGGGTGGGAACATTCGTGGACCACGGAGCCCCTGCGCTGTATATTTTTTTCTTTAAGACGCCTCTATTTTCGCTATTTTATGTTGCGTACATTTTGTGTAAATAGACGAGCGCGCAAAGGGTGTTTAATATTAAATCACTTCGAGTTGGATATAATAAATTTTAGAATCACAATAGATGTCGAGTCGGTCTACGCCGGTCTTACAATATTTATCAATCAGTCGGTAAAGCCGACAGTCGGAATATTAAGTACGTTATAAGCCGTGAAAAGGCATAAATTGTGTGTATGTAACGATAACAACGCACTGGATCGAATTTTAAGTTGGGCATGTTTGCATTGGGGGGAATAAATACGTGTGCTTTGCTTCATACGGATCCTCCATAATATTTTTATGTTTCCGTGATTTACTACTGCATACAACATTATACTAATTGATTTTATCCGCGTTATAAATTCAAATCGACCACTTGATTTCTATACCTGAATACGCCACTAAAATCCATCAAATTGTAAATATTTGTGGGAGAATTTTTATTTGCTTGCATCGCTTGTTTACACAGCTCACATCACCGGAACTTTTTGAATCAATTCAAAGTAGTTATCACTTAAATTACATAATCCGACCAGTGATTCCGTGCAGCGTAATCCGAAGCAACACTTCTGGCTACTATCCATAAACATAGCGTTATAACATCGCATCCCCGCTGTAAACCCGGTATAATGGATTTGCGACAAGAAACCGAGTACACACCATCATCAATCAACGCGCATTTGAAGCACTACATCTTATGAATCTGGTGAGAAAAAATCTTTTCGGCACACATATTTGAATATATTCTATTTTCACGGCTCGCGTAAATAATACCTATTATCCTTTTTAACAAAATATCTAATTCATCTTCATTTAACTACTTTATTATTAATATGTATTTATAAAACAACTCAATTCTCCATACTGAATAATAACTATTAGCAGCAGTTTTCTAATTATCCCAACAAGTTATAAATGCTTAATATTGAAAGAACCTAATAGAAGGAAAAAAATGGTGTAACTTCATGTTCTAGTATAATAATTCTCCGAAAACGTTGTCCTGCTCTTTTGGTTTTTTCTACCCTACTTACGGAAAAAGCAGCAAAACTTAGCATTCCAGAGAACACTATTACAGCTTTCAAATCCATATACATTTGTGGACCAAAACGTTGAGATACTAAAGAACACATCTGACAAAAGCCCTAAGTATATGTTGCATAACAATCTAGAAATGTTTTTTTGATGAATTCACTTGTAACAAACCTAGTAAATATTTGTTTCATCAAGAGTGTAGTTTGGGAAGTATTAATTGTAAAATCTAAACAAGCTCCGATAAACAAAGAATAACCAATTATTTCCGACCTTATATTCCGCCAGAGTATTACTTCTCTCCTTTTTTGCCTTTTCGAATGTTCTTCTAAGTTTTCCTCATCTATTTTTCTCCCTTCTTCCTTAATTCCTTTCTTATTTATTTTCTTCTATTTGTTTGCATTTCATGAATTCGTTTGAGATATTAAAGAGCAGATCTGATAAAAGCTCCAAGGTTATCTTGCTTAACAATCTAAACAAGGTTCTCTCCGAAAAGCAAAAAAGAACTACCATTTCCAGAATACTATTCATCTCCTGTTCTTTTCCTACTTTTGCAAACGTTTTTTTTAATTATCATCATCATTTTTCCCTCCTTCATTATCCTCTTTCTTATTTAATTTTCCTTTAAATTGTTTATATTTCATCTTATAGTACTATTTTTTTTTATTTCATCATTAGTCTTTTAGCCCATCAATGTTTTTTCGCCATCCATATCATTCCCTTCAACTATTTCTTTATTTTCGTTTTTCTCTACGTTTTGTCTTTCCTTCTATACTCAAGTAATCGTGATTTTTTTGCTTACTCCAAATCGTTGATTATATCCTTCTCCTTATCTCTAGATCCTCTATTTATACCTCTTTATCGCTTTTTTGGTGTTTGATTTTGTCTAAAAATAAAAGCTATGGACAAGAGATGTGTCAGATCTTACATTTCACCTAGGATCTACTTACAATAATATGCCAAAAATTGGAATTGAAATTCATGTATTTTTAATGGACTCAACTAATTCTATTTAGAAACAAAAAATTTAAAACCTTAGAAAATCAATGACTTGGTTCATACCTTCAGGAATTTTCAGCCTGCAAATTGATTTTGATACGTTAATTGAAGCACCACACTCGAATGTAATCAAATGAAGATTTGAGAAATGGAAGAAACAAGTTGATGTATTTATTTCGAAATTTTATTTCTGTTCAGAATCAAAACTTTTCAATGAGTTTGTTTATATCTTCAGCTACTTTTACAGTGCAAAAAAAACTTGGAGGAATTATTTATTTTGATACGTTAATTGAAGCACCAAACATGGTGGATTGATTTTGTAAGGTTTTAGAATAAAAAAAATTAAATCCTTACAAAACCAATTACTTGGTTCATACCTTCAGCAGCCTTCAGCCTACAAATTGATTTTGGTACGTTAATTGAAGCACAAGACTAGGATGTATTTAAATTAAGTTGTGGAGAAATGTAAGAAATAAGTTGGTGTATTTATTTCGAAATTTTATTTCTGTTTAGAATCAAAACTTTAAAAACCCCATAAAATAAATGAGTTTGTTCATATCTTCAGCTACTTTCAGCCTGCATAAGGATTTATTTATTTTGATACATTAATTGAAGCACAAAACATGGATGTAATCAAATGAAGTTTTGAAGAAATATTTAGCAAATTCAAAGTCGGTACGTACGACATCAACAGGGAAAGATTGATGAATTAAAATAACCGAGGTCAAGAAATTTTTTTAGAGACTGTAGACTGTAGAGACTGTACTGTAAACAATTTGTGGAATTCTAACTTGGTAGGATCTAATAAAGAGACTGGTTGCGAGCGTTACTACATGGTGATCCATACTTTCGCTGAATTGAAAAATTCACTATGTTTTTACCTCAAATACTTATTGTAAAAATGTTATATAAGATGTTGACACATATATAAATCTAAACAACACAACACAATTCGAACTTTGACGTTTTATCGTCATTAACAAGTGAATTACAAATTGTTGAAAGTTTTGGATTGAAAAGTATCTTAATTTTTAATGAAAATAAACTTTTTAAGAAACGGTCGCCGCCGTAATTCCATGGTTATCATTAATAATAATTGGGATTTACTCTATTAAAAATCTAAATCACAAACAGGATCATTTACAAAGCTCCGAATGAGCTGATATTATTTGGGTCCGAATAGTTTGAAATCATTTTTGCTGGTTCCAGTTTGCGACCCAATACTTTCATAATCAGCTTCTTTCCCTGAAGTACTCAATTGATAAGTCTGAAGTTTTTGTAAAGAGGGACAAATTAATCAAAATAAATTTCAACATTACAAGGTAATTTTCATGTTGAAACCGGTCACGAATAAAAAGTCGTTCAAAAGAATTTGCAAACCACCTTACGAAAAACGATCAAAATTCTGACAATAATCTCCTAGAAATTCTTCATTTTTGCGAAAATGGTCCAAAACTTGATCTAGAATCATTAAAAACTCACACAGCCAACCATAATCCGGAAAACTGAATGGTTTTAAATTAAAATAATATTTAATGCAATTGCATTGTAATCCTATTTCACCTAAAGATAAATTGTAATTTAATTATATTTGCCTTGTTAGAATTTTTAGAAATACGTAAATTCGGCCCCAGTCTGGTAGACCCGACAGTTATAACACCTAGACATGCGCAGTTATATTATAATCATCCCTGACAAGCTTGTGTAAAAGCCACCTAATCATAAGCCATAATTTTTAATGTTATCGTGTGTGATTACAACCAAGTATATTTATTAATCTGCCTTATTTAAATGCAGCTTTAAAACTTTCAACTTTTACAGGAAATTTCCCAAAAGTAGAACAACAACTTACATTTTGACATTTTAAGGATGAAAGAAGGCAAAATAAAGGGAAAAGGTAAAAAGGATAAGGATTTTTTAAAAGAAAAACCGAGTATATCAACCTTGCAACCCAGAGAACGCTATTACAGCTTTTAAATCCATCTATACTCTTGGTACTTTATTTTTCGAAGTAGAATTCTCATCTTTTCGCAGGATTCATGTGCACAGAAGCAGCAGGGATAAACAAAAATTGATTACAATTATGAAGAAGAAATTTAAATCCTCAAAAGTATGAAAACAACTCACATTTTGACTACATTTTAAAGGGTAGAAGGCAAGAGAAGGGGGAAGGAAGAATTGATGGTAAAAAGAGTTGAGAAGAAATGTATTACAACTGGGCGAATGCTTGGGTCATCAATCTTTTTCCTAGAAAGTAACGGTGGGGACCTATTCCCATTGCTGTAAGCACAAAAATAGTTAATTAGATTTTTACAAGATGAAAGAAGAAAATTTAAAAGTACAAAAAATGCGAAAACATCATACTTTTTGATAACAGGATGAGAAGACAATAGAATATGAGGAAATAATTAGTAGTAGAAAGAGTTAGGATCTTTTCAAAAGAAGTGGCGATCATTTGCCTAGAAACTAACCACGGGGATCTACCCCCTTTACCCTAAGTGCAAAAATACTTTAGTCCTTTATACGAAATTTAAATGCCTAAAGGTATAAAAACAAGTCAAAATGTACTACATTTAAAAGGTGCGAAAGCAAAAGAAGTGGAGAAAACAGTTAGTAGTAAAAGTAGTAAGCAAGTAGAGTTTAAAAGAAATGCATTACAACTGAATGAATGTTTGGGTCGTCAATCTCTTTTCCTAAAAAGTAACCGCGTAGATCTATTCCCATTGCCTTACTTAGGCTTTTACAGTTCTTCCCCTCTATATTTTTTTAAATGCAGGTTTTAAATTTTCAATTAGTTTTTACTAGATTAAATTATTGTTTCATGTCAACAACAACCACGGACTGATTTTGATCTATTTTTGATGCCAGCAGTATAGCGTTGTCAAAGACAGAGGACGTGAGTTTTACTTTGGAGCTTTAAACACTACAGGTATCCACAACACAAGATTAAAGTGCCATCCATTGTCTAGGTGCTGCACTATGATTCCTTCAAAATTGTGATATCCAAAAAATGGGAAATCATCTTACATTTTGATAAAAATTTAAGGGTGAGAAGGAGAGAAAGTTGTAGAAAGAGAGATCTTTTTCCTTTGCGAAAAACAATTTGTTTCCTTTACTTTGACTCTCAACAATATAAACAAGTATTCTTTACAGAATTTGTTTAGAATACCTAAGAAGAATAAGAAGGTCCATTTTTGTTACAAGAGATTTGGAGCAAAAAGTGTATTTGAAGAATCTATTTATGTTTTTTTTACTACAAAACAAAATAGTTACTTTATATGCTAATAAAAGAAACAATAATAAAACCTACCACAAGTCTCGATCTAGCGACCATTTAAACCAGGAATTAATCTAGCGTACTTTTGAGCTACCACAATTCACTATATACTTCCATAGCGTACCCATGATCTTCCATAACTATTTATAACTATTTGTATGTTGACTTAGGGTATTCCCGTAAGCTATAAATGCTCTTGATCTACAAACATTAAAACTAGGAATTAACCTAGCGTACTCTTTACCTAACTCAATATACCGGCGAAAACTCCAATGAATCTTCACACACCGTGTCTGAGGAAGGGGGGAGGTTTTCGAGGCGAAGTTGGAGACCGATCGCAGCAAACGGTTTGATTATCTGCTCAAGCAGACAGAGATCTCACATTTCATGACCAGCCAGAATTCAAAAATCACACCGAAAGCTAAATCTGATAGGCCCAAGAAGACTCCATCAGAGGATCCTCTAGACCATAGGCATCGTAAAACTGAACAGGAAGAAGATAAAGAACCGCTGGCTGAAACCAATGCAAAGCCCAAACAAAGTGTCAGATTTGATACATCACCTCCATTGATCAAAAATGGAGAGATGCGTGACTTCTAGATCCGCGGTCTTAATTGGATGGTTTCTCTATATGACAATGGCATTAATAGAATCTTGGCAGATTAGATGTCTCTTGGCAAAACCTTACAAACAATGTCCTTGCTTGGTTACATGAAGCACTACAAAAACATTCCTGGACCACATATAGTTATCGTACTAAAATTCACATTAGCTAATTGGATTTCTGTGTTTAAGAAGTGTGTCCTAGTTTAACAGCTGTTTGCCTTATTGGTGACCAAGAGGCTAGGAATACAATTATAAGAGAAGTTCTAATGCCTGGGGAAAGATGTATGCGTGACATAATACGAAATGTGTGTATGTGAAAAATCTCTTTTCAAAAATTATAAGAGAAGTTCGAATGCCTGGTGAATGGGATGTATGCTTATGGTCATAAGAAATGTGTATATGTGAAAAATCTCTTTTCAAAAAATTATAAGAGAAGTTCGAATGCCTGGTGAATGGGATGTACGCTTGACATCATAAGAAATGTGTATATGTGAAATTAAAAAATCCAAATTATCTGAAATTCTCAGATAATGTAAAACCACGAAACGCCTCCTCCTCACAGGTACATCCCTACAAAATATACTCTATGAACTTTGGTCCCTGCTCAACTTGCTTCTCCCTGATGTCTTCAACTCATCCGATGGTTTCGACGCATGGTTTAACACCTACCAGTGCTTAGAAGATAATACCTTGGTCGAAAGATTGCATGCTGTACTTAAACCTTTCTTACTTAGAAGGTTGAAATCTGAGGTAGAGAAACGATTGAAGCGATTGGGTAAATGTGTAATTAATTGAAGCCCAAAAAGGAGGTTAAAGTTTTTGTGGGTTTAACTAAGAAGCAAAGGGAGTGGTACATTCATATTGATGAAGGATATTGATATTGTTAACAGTGCTGGTAAGATGGAGAAGATGAGGCATCAAAATATTTTGATGCAGCTAAGAAAGTGCACGAACCACCCTTATTTGTTTGATGGAGCCGAGCCGGGACCACCATATACTACTGATGAACATTTGGTGTATAACTGGAAATTGGTACTTTTGGATAAATTGCTTTCCAAGCTGCAACAGGAATCTAGGATACTTATTTTCTCACAAATGGTGAGGATGTTGGGCATTCTTGAAGATTACTGTCATTGGAAACAATATAATTATTGCTGGTTGGGTGGCCAAACACCTCACGAAGATAGACAGAGGCAAATAAATGAGTACAACGAGCCCGACAGCAAAAAGTTTATTTTCATGCTTTCCACTCGAGCAGGAGTTTTGGGTATTAATTTAGCAACTGCTGATGTAGTTAAAATTTACGATTCTGATTGGAATCCGCAAATGGATTTGCCCATCGTATTGGACAGAAGAAACAAGTCAGAGTTTTTAGGTTCCTTGCAGAAAACACAGTAGAAGAAAAAAATGTGGAAAGAGCAGGCTGAACAAATTTTTCTTTCAGTAAGGCCATCTTATGGATACAAAAACTCAACAGTTCAACAAGGATGAAATGATGATGGTGCCAATCATATATTTGCCTCTAAAGATTCAGAAAGAACAGATGAAGACATTGATTAAATTTTAGAAAGGGGTGAAATGAAAACGCAAGGAATGGATCAACAAATGGAAAAACTAGGAGAATGATCACTGCGGAACTTCAGTGTAGATGCGCCCTCTAAATTCTTTCTCTACGAATTTGAAAGGAGGATTATAGGAAGAAACAAAAGAATTCCGGCTTGAGCAATTGGATCGAATCTCCAAAAAGAGAGAGGAAAGCGAATTACGCTGTGGACGCATACTTCCGGAAAGCTTTTTTACACCTAATATTTACATAAATTTTTAGATTTTATTTAGAGTTGGTATATAAAGCAATATAAATAAATAATACAAGTAAAAGTACGAGAATCTATACGCCATAGATGTTTCTTGTTAAGACAAAACTAAACTTTTCCAGATCTAAACTAAGGTGAAGTTAAAATTTATGAAATGTTATTATGCATGAATTTTTTTTTAGATCATCCCCTTAAAGATATACAAGTTTAATGTATTGTTAAAAGAGGTACAAAAAATCAGCAGTTAAAATGTGTCAATAATAGCACTCACTAGAGAACACAAATCGTGTTAGAAATAACTGGACTATGGAAATGACCAATATTATTGGATAACAAAAAAGTATTCAGCATATAGAAAAGGTTACTTCACTTAATTGTGTCGATTTCCTATTGGAAAGAAAAGAAATCTCCGTTTTCGTTTGATTTTCGTTTTGCTGGGAAATGAAAAGTGGATTATTCGTCGGACGCGGACCGGCTTCGGATACCAGTTGAAGGAGAATAAATAACGACTGGTATTTTTATCGTGAATTAATGATGCGTTTAAGAAGAAAAGAGCGTTACACATTAAGTTATCTTTTATCTAATATAATCATATTACGGCGCTTAACACGGACGAATCTTGTAAAACAAGAATCCGTGCATGAGATCGGTATCTGGCGAGTCGTGCAGTCGGTGGAATTCTATTTTAAAGTACATTACATATATAATTTATTTGCGGTTAATTTTATGCGCAAGAGCATGCTTTCGGGGCACCTGAAACCTGAAAGAAGAGTCTGAAACGGAAATGGATTCCGATGATTACTGGCCGGTCCTTCGACGTTGGACGTGGATATATTAACCTGGTGCGTGGACAAAAAGGAGCATTGTATTATTTAGAATTTAATTAAAACAAGCAATTCATCTTCATTACCCAATTACGCAGCGTTTTATAGCAACCGAAATGTGGATTGATAGATGAACGGAGGGGCATCGATTTAATTTCCACTTCCATTCATAACTCCACTTTTATTTCTTTCCTCATTCGCACTCAATAAGATGCGCGTAATTAATATTGATACTCTCTGAATATTAATGCGTTCAAATTAAATTAAAATTAATGCAGTTTTTAATTTGCTAGATGGGTGAAATCTAGGTCGAGATTCTATATAATTCCAAGTTTTTGTTACCATCTCCGTCTAACGCATGACTTCTTTTTGGAGGCACTGTCATTTATGATATATGATACACTAAATGGCGGCCTCCGTATTTTGATATCCCCATAATGCGATAAAAAAACTGGGACTGGGGCTATAATTAAGTGTGCTAATAGAATACAGATAGAAGCCTTTCCAAGGACTAAAATATGGCCCTTTCTTTCCAGCACGTAACAATAATAATTTCAGGACGTAGGCTTAAATTAGGGATATAAAATTCCGTCGGATTTATGGCCGGGAACTTATGAGAATTCCTGTAAATTTATGAGTAATTACGGCCCATTTTTTAAAGATAACAGATTTATTGTGATTATTTGAGATATATGTAAATTAAGTGCTGAAGGGTGTGATTAATCGCAACACTTAAAAAGGCGCCCCCCCCTTCTGCTAATTGCGAATAACAACAATTTGGAACGAGTGATGATCCAGCGTTTTCCTCCGCATTGTAAATGTTACATCGTAGCTACACCGCAAAAAGTTGAAATGTTTTGTTCCACATATTCCCAGTAGCTGCTCCTCCTGAGGCCCTTTTTTTATTTAATGTCTGCTAATTGCTGGCATTACAAAAAAATACAAATCCGTGCAGATTTAATTAAAACCAGATCGATAATGTAAAGTTGCCTCTGATGTGGGTACGCTATTTAATTTATTCATCAACTGACCGATGAGATGATTTTATAAAATGAAACGTTTTATTCTACTTTTAATGATATTTTAGATTTTGATATCCATCAAATCGATTGGTTGTGGATGTTCAAAAAAGATTCTCTAAACATTGAATAATCTGAATTATAAGGTATTATTCGTAATTACACACTACAATTAGTAACATCAAACTAATCAATTGATATGTTGATAGAGGACTATTTTGTGAAACCTAGGATAAAGTATTGTATTATATCTGATTATTTGGGGAAAGTCTGAGAAGATCATTTTGAAAAGATTTTTTGAAAATTTTAAACATTATGTGTTTAAGAATACTAATAATAATTCAAAATCTGTCGAGGTATTAGATAGAGAAGTAGTTGTTTTAATAAGTGTTTTGTTTTGTAGCCTTGATAAGACTCATTGTTGTAGATTTATCACTTATATTATATTTGGAACGTAATCGTTTACAAGTGTCATCTTCTTTCATTTTAATTATCCCGTCAGCTCATTATGATGCTTACAGTCGCCACTACTAATTAAACTGAATTGAAATTACGAAAATAGATTTCGGTGTTGCAATGAAAACAATGAATTTTCAATTGGATTCCATTTACATTTGGCCGATTAGTTAGGACGGCTAATGGATGGAGTTCGGATAATTCCCAACAAACACGTCCCTTTGCTTTCCTTAATATAATAATAGTTAGATCATTAAATATTATAAATCATGTGAGGGCTATTCTCCGGCACGGCGAAGTATTGTTCGTGGCAGCTTGAACGTTACGGCGGTGTTAAAATTTAAGATTAATATCTTTCGCCGTTCAAACCTTATCAAGGGCATAAATTGTAGAGGGACAGACAAAAACGATTTAATTTTCTCTCCGGAGGGATGCGCGAAAATAGTCATTATTTCCCCTGGTTACGGTCACGTTCAGTTAATATATTCTTTTTATAGATTCCATAATCCCAGTAAGAGGACTCTTTAAGTAATTATTTCCCTTTGTTCCGGAACTTGCAATATTCAAATTTACGGTTCAGCTTTAAATGATTTTTAACATTAACATTAAGTAAAGCAAATATGAAATTATATGTATATTTGTATAGTTTTTTTTTTCGGATATATTACGTAATTACATATATTTTCAAATTCAGGAAGAGTAAAGCGGCTTCGCTGAAAAAAAAAGAAACAGCAGTGTGGTTTTGAAAAGAATCTTTCCGAGAGTAATGCACGGGCTTTAGGGTAGTTAAGCCCCGAATTTATTGAGTTGATTTATGTTTGAAAGTTGTAGTGCACGTTGAGAATTTGTCTTGAAATCCAAACCTGACTGGCGAGGACACTCGGCTTAACAAACCGCCCACGTGCTCATTCCGTAAGATATTTATTTGCGTATATCTTAAAAATCCGCACGCAACGCTTTCCAATATCGGGATTATAAATCAATATGATTTTCATATCTCTCCCCCTTTTTCAACACAGCTCGCAAACATTAACATTGTTCGCCGTCTTAAGAGGAGCATCTACCAGGCCGAAAAATACACCCTCAAGAACAATGGTCTAGATTCTATTTACCGTTGCTTTTAAAATCATTTTTCATCTATTATAGCTGAAACGCCCTTTGTCAGATGACGATGATTCATAAGCGTTGAGTTTTTTAATAATATAATCATTTTAATAAATTTAATTTCTTATCCGGCCTAACTAAACTTAATATAACTTACGATTTTATTAGCATCATTATGACTTTGGGTCATGGAGCTCGAAAGTAATAAAACGAAACATGCATGTCATATAAAATGGAATGTTACATGTACACATATTTGAATAGGGTTTTAGGTTATTATGTCAAGCGATCCTAATCGATTAAGTTCCTAAATAATATTACTCGGCTCCTATATAAGCCCTGTTAAATATATACGCGTTAATGTAAGGTAATAATTCATCAAAAAGCAAAAATCTCAATCATTCCCACTTAAACAACGCACAGGAAGTAGAGTAGTCATCGCCATGCCATCATCGAACAAATCATACCACTCTCCCCTATATACTCAAATTGTTCGCACTTCCGTCATCTTCGTCCCCCGTCTACATTTATATTTACACACGATTCTTCCTCCCAGGTCAAGGTTTTTTCTAAATCAGGTTCAAATCTTTTAACGATCCTCATGTTTATAATAAATTAATTAAGGCAATAACTAATAATCACAGTTAATGTAGGTAAATTAGATACTTGCAGAAATTAATTCAGATAATATTAAGAAAAAAATAAAATAATTATATTGGTTTGATATAATAAAGAACTATAAAAAATAAAAAACTGTTTTAACTTTGTTTGTATAACACTGACTTTATTTAGTGACTATAGTTTTAACAAAGTTAAAAAAGTTTTTTATTTGTGAAGAATAATGTATAACGAGGTAGAAGCCTCCAACTAAGAACATTAAAATCTAAAGAAAATATCTTCGTTCCTAAAGAGAAGAAACATTTATCCTTTCCCAATTTAGGAAATTAAATTAATTTCTGATACAAACCTATAACCATTTGCATTGGATAACTTCTTTCAGTAAATTCCACATCAGTTTAATTTGAATAATTTTAAGTCAATAAAATAATTATATTCATTTCATGCAATGAGAAACTTTAAAATCCAAGGCGCATTTCTCCCTCTCCAATGCCACTATTAAAATAATTTCTGATACAAAACCTATAACCATTTGCACGCGGTGGCAATTTCCACACGGAAAAAGGACGCCTCGGGAAACAAGACAGCATCTGAATCAGCCGTGCACAAAATTAAATGTATATGCGGTCAATTCCGTTAGCTATCGCCATTTTATATTTAATAGAACGATATATTGGTTTTATAGTAATGGCGTAATAAGTAGTGATCAAATGTTTTTATTACATGGCCTAAAAGAATTCCTTAAAGGAGAAACATTTTTGTTCTATAATACTTAATAATGTTAAGGTCATATCTGCAGACACGTTTTTCGATTTTTAAGATCTCATCAGTACAACTTTTATTATGAACTTGACTTACAAGAAACAAACAAAATAAAACACCGTTCCTATTATTTTTGTGATTCGACAACGTTAACTTGCTATCATTAAACTTAATGTTAAAGTTGCCAAAACATAGCCATAAAAAATCCAAGTTATACAAACAAAGTAATAGTGTTGTTTATTACAATTTCTATATAATCAGAGTAGCCAAGAATTGGTGATAACATAAACTGTGTATTTCTCCAAAAATAAATAATCATTAAAATATTGTTCGCTCTATCAGTCTGGTGTAGTAAATTACAAAAACAAACCATTAATTATTACTCATGTCCATGGGTATGAAACAATTTTGAGAAAGGTCAGGAGTATGGGAGTTCGATGTACAGTTTATTAATATAGATCAAGAACAATCAGTATTTTTTTGGATAAGTCAAAAATACGCTAGAAGAATAAAAATGATGGTAGCGACCGTTACTATGTGGTAGTTCATTTTAAAAAAAGAAGAATGAATAATTAATTGAGATTTTTAAGAGCCTACTAGATAACAAATATTTATTTTTTTTCGTATTTTCTTCAGTATTTGGTTGATCGAAAATATGTATTTATTTATTATTTATGTGTCAAAGATTTTGATGCTTAATAATTTTTTGCTGACGTTTAATCGCAATTTTGGTGGATTCGTTGTTTTTATACCTGTTTACTGATTTTTGTCTACAATTTTGAAAAATTCATTTGTTTTAGACACTATCACCTATTTTTCAATTGTTTCTTTCTTCTATATCTTTAACTGAATTTTAGTAGCCTCAAATAATAAATGTATGATATATAAACATAAATCAAAAGTACGCAAGGCCAGTAAATAATTAATTGCGATAGGTCATGAGTACGATATCGTATTTTTTTTTAAATTTTGTTACGTCATTTTTACATTTACAATATTTTAACCAAATATTAAAGAAAAAAAAGAAAATGTTATCAATACAAAACTTCATAGTTTTTGTGTATTTTTCTTGTTTTGGTTATTTAAAATTAAATTTTAACAGTTTTTTTATAACAAATCAAGTATGTTTTGGCGCGACTCAAATATTTTTGGTACTCTGAACTGTTTATCAATTGCCTTTTTCTTGTAATCTGTAACTCTATTTTAATAGCCTTAAATAATAAATGTAAAATATATTAATAGAGGCCAAGAGTACGCAAGGGCGGCTATGAGTATTTTTTGGCATAAGTCAAAAGTACGCTAAAAGAATGAATAATTATTTAAGATTCATAAAGAGCATGCTAGGTAATGCATGATTTATTGAGATTGTTTAACCTTTATAGTAGCCTTAACGTTTGTTTAAAGATTGTTGTAATTTTCTTCAGTGTTTGATTAGATACTGCCGATCAGAAACACGTTTGTTAAATATTTTTAAGATATTTAAATGCATTTGAAAATTTAGCATTAGTAGGACCAATTGTTTTAAACCAGACTCGCGTCGATTGGTCAAAAGTAATGCTCAAGAAATACGATTAGGGTGCTTCAAAACACGTCTATGGTATCCTAACAGGTGTCAACCAACCGCTGAAGATGTATTATTCTCCACCAGGATGCGAGCACAAACAAAAGACTTTTTGAGGGGAATTGATAATCCACCGCACAGATCTGATTTGGCACTTCACTTGGTTAATATGTTTTGACGTCTGAAGAAGCGGTTGACCCTTTCAAAATGTATTGCAAATGTTCTTCGAAATTTTAAATTTTAAATTAAAGGTAAATTAACTTAGAAATACTTGGTTTTTCTTGTTTCGCAATTTATTTTTACACGTTTATACAAATTCATACCTATAGACCAATTCACGAGAAAGGGCGGTTTACGAACTAAGTTCGGAACATTCAAATAATATTGGTATCCTTTTCTACTACCTGATAACCGAGCGGATATTCCCAAGACGTACGATTTCGTCGGCCGTATCTAGAAAAGACACACGCGGCCTGCGTAGCTCGGTCTTAGACCGAGCGGTAGAAGGAGAAAGAAATAGTTTACGGCGTCCCTTACTTACCGGTTATTTCATAGGCGCGCGCGATTTAGCCAAGCATTGCAATTACGCAGGGTAATTGAAAGAAAATATGTTTTTAATGAACTTATTTCATATGTTTTAGCAAATGTGGAAATTGATATTAATACAACATTAAAAAATACTTATTCTAATACAAAAAATATAAATGAAATATGAAATAACTAATATGAAAACATAACAAATTTGTGACATTCATTTTATTTGGCCGCGCACGCCTATGGTGGAAAATTGCAACGCGCACTACTTGATTCGGACGGACAAGACACCCCGACCGCCATCTCTCCTGAATAGCTCTATAGTTTCGTTTACACGATCATTTTCTTTGATGAGAGGAAATCTATCATGGACACTTTTGTACTAAAATACTGCCAGACCCCTAAACAAATCCTCTGAGATCACTATTGTGTCTAGTCCGAAACTATAGTTCTTTTCCAATCATTGCTCTAGCGAAATGATCGCTAAGATTTGAGGGATCCGATCGTCCAAGTGACGCTCTCTTCAAAAGTAGCAGCATCTACTAGCGGATTACGGTGTCTCAAGGATTTCGGTACCAATTCGAATCGTACGAGGCCTTCGATGTTTGCTATCAGCAGTGACATTTTATTCCGGAAGGTATTTGCTGTGTGTAGCAAGCTCTTTAAAGAAAGATACTCGGAATCTTAGTGTCACAGTGTGTATTCCGCATATACGCGTCTCAGAGCGACTATTTACAAACGCTGGAGTGTCGCTAACTAAAGGGTGTCTCAAATTGATCTGACATTTTAAATTGTGCGCCATTTTTTTGGGACGAACATAGAGTACTAATCTTTGACCACTGACATCAGGAAGTATTGAGGTTTAGTCATGAATAATTACACAATCGAGCAACCCCTAGAAATTGTGAAAATTCATTACAGAAATGGTGAATATTTTGTAGAGACGGTTCGAAAAGTCTGTACGTCTTTTGGTCATCATAATGCACCATCTCACACTGTGGTGCATTTAATACAAAAAATTGAGGTTAGAGGTTTAATTCTAACCTCGATTCGCCATCGTGCTCAGCAATTGGACGTTTCAAGACGTGCAGCGAATTTGGTCTAAAGATCTGCATTTGCATGCCTACAAGATCCAATTGACACAAAACCTGCAAGCAGCAGACCATACGCAGCGCCGTACATTCGTCATCAAGAAATCGATGGTGATTTTTCGAAGAAAATCATCTTCAGTAATGAGGCGCAATTTCAACTTACTGGCTACGTGAATAGACAAAACTGTCGAATTTGGGGGACAGAAAATCCTCGAGTGATCTAACAGCTTCCTATGCATCCACCAGGAGTCTCTGTTTGGTGCGGGTTTTTGGTTGGAGGAGTGATTGGGCCGTACTTTTTCGAGAATTCTGCGGGAAATGCGGTTACTATCAATGGTGTTCGTTATCGTGACATGATAACCAACTTTTTATGAAATGAATTATACGGTATGGACTTAGCGAAATACCTAACTTGTCTTTAATCAGAATTGATTTCGGGAGAAATACATCTTTAGTCTTTGGCTCACTTCTGTTAAATGTCGAGGGCAGCTCAAACAGCATTCTTGAGATGAACCTCCTCTATAGAATAGAGCTCTGTCGTCAGCGTATTTGGCGATCATTACCGGAGACAGATTCGGAATATCAAGTGTGGATATTGTACAGTATACAGACAGAGCCCCGAGGAATGTTTGTACAGATCTTACGCTACCTAGATAGCGTGTTGTTGATTTTGCAACAAATATTTCTGTTACCAAGAAAGTATTATAGTACAAGACTCTGACCAAGTATTTAGGGAAATAGAGATGAATAATTTTACAAATGATGACATCGTGCACAACCCTATCGAACGCTTTCGATATATCAAGGCAAACTGCATCAGTGTCACGTTTTATCGTCAAGTCTTTCATGATGAATTTAGCCTGAAAACCAACCTGGGACGATTACGAGGGGCGTTTGAAAAGTCCGTGCAAAAATAAAAACTACTAACGTGTTTGGGGTAAACCTTTTTTATTTTACGACATAGTCTCCTTTTAGGCTTATACACTTCGTCCAACGATGTTCTAGTTTGTTGATCCCTTCCAAATAATAGGATTTGTTCATGTCTGCAAAATATCCGTTAGTGTCTGCAATTCCTCCTTGGTAACCCATTGTTTAGATTGTTGTCTGGTCTCAGGAGTATAGTAATGTATCCATGTTTTATCCACAGTGACGAAACGACGCTTAAAGTCCTACGGATTCTTCTGGAACAGCTGCAAATCATCCTTGCAACACTTCACACGATTCCGTTTTTGGTCAAGCGTGAGCAATCGCGGCACCCATCTTGCGAATATCTTTTCATGTCCAAATGTTTATGCAAAATATGCCCATAGCACCAGCAATCTCACGCACCTAAACTCTTCTGTCATCATCACCATATCATGGATTTGATCAATTATTTCTGGGCTGTCCAGAAACTTGTGCTCATATGGCCAGTCCGAAAATTTTGAAACCACTTATAAACTGTTCTAATCGAAGGTAATAATAATATTTATCAAGCTTCTCTTTAGTCTCCTGAGGCGTTTTGCCTTTCATAAAGTAATTTTTAATCACCACACAAAATTCTTTTTCGTCCATTTCTTGAAAATCACTCGACTTCCTTGATTCACACGAATGCCAAACACAAATAAATAGACCAATATGGCTGAAACTTGGTGTGCGTTCATTCAAGAGATGCTACTAACTAAACATGACCTCGATACGCGCCGGTAGTGCCATCTCTCGGACTTTGCACGGACTTTTCAAACCACCCTCGTATTAGTCTTCAAGGAAGAATTACGTCGTAGTAGAGTTTTCTCGACTAGTTTACCAAGTACGCTGAGCAAGCTGGTAGGACAGTAGGCGATTTGCCTGCCTTGAGGATGCTAATCACAAAAAAAAATTTCAAGCATTGTGGTACTTGCGATGTTCAGAAGAGAGTGAGTGAGGTTGTCTACCAACGCGCTTGAATTAACGTCAATACCTGGAGATCTTCGTATTTTGAGCTGCTTTATGAACTTGTTAAGCTCTTCAGAAGTGGCCAGATAAAAGGTTCACCTCCTCTACAAAATAGAGCTTTATCATCATCGTATTGGGCGATCACTACTGGTTTTCGGAACGTCGTAAGTGCAGATGACGTACGTGTTGAAGGGACGCTTACATCTTACACTCGCTAGATAGCGTATTGTTGATTTTGCAAAACATTCCGTCGCAAAAGTCATGCAAGACTAACGAGGTATTTACCGTCTTTGGCAACATTTACAAATTTTGACAGTTTTATTAAAGATTTATTCGTAATCTTAGTATATTTCGTACTTTTTATTTTTTTCTATAATTTTAACAAATTCAATTATTTTTGACACTATCGGCTGTTTTTAATACACACAACTGTCTGTCAATTACTTTTTTCTTGTAACCTTTAACTGTATTTTAATAGGTGTAGTAGTTGCGCAAGGGCAATTATTAATTAATTGCGATAGGTCAGAACTACGATATGATGATGAATTATTTATTTTGAAAACAATCATCATCATTTCATATTATTTCAATTTCAACCTTTCCCTCATATTCATATTGTTTTATTATTTTGAATTATGGTTTCCTGTCATTTCAGCCATTTTGATTACATTAAATTGGATTTTAATTTTTAACATTTTTAACAATTTCAAGTCTGTGCTGGTACAATTCAACTGCTTTATTCTTTGCAATAAGTAAACACATCATAATGATAATGTATGATTTTTTTATTTTCAACTTTTCCATTTTTTTTTATTTGTTAATTTTAAAATTGGTTCTGTAATTTCTATTGTTTTGGTTCTTTTAAATTGATTTTTATATGAACTTATTAATATCAAAATTAATTAAATTAATATCAAATTTGATTTTTGTGAGTTATGTGAAGATAAACTTGATTAATTAAAATAAGTACTAAAAACCTTTCTTCACAATTTTATTTAGATTCACAGATATATATTTCGGACACAAAGTAACCATTATCAATGTTTTAATAGTATTAATAGTATTAAAACAATGATAATAGTCACTTTGGGTCCGAAATATGTATCTGTGAATCTAAATAAAATTGTGAAGAAAGGTTTTTAGTAATTATTTTAATTAATTAATATCAAATTAATTAATCAATCAAATCAGATATTCTCGCGTATTAACATGCGTTTATTTATAGCAATATTTCAGTATATTCAATCAATCCTAACAGTCTAGATAATAATTAAGTTGTAAGATCGTTGCCTTTTATACTTCGGGGATGGAAGATTCAGGTGTTGCCATCTAACAACCGTTTAACGTAAAATTCGATTCTTTGTCAGCAGGACAGGACGTTTTTATGTCCAAGCGCGTTTCGTGTTGTTTACAGTGACAAGAAAAGTTGATGTCGACCAGGAAATGGAATTAAGTAATAACTTTTGATTTCGATAATCTCAACAAGATTACATTGATAAATTTAAGCACAATCAAAAATCACAATATATCGATGGTAATCGAAATTCAATCGTGGTCGTATTTTGCTTAGTGATAAATTTCGTGAAGGTCGTCCAAAATCTGTTGTAGTTTTAGAAAACATTGATGATGTGCCTGAACTGATATTGCAAGATACTCATGTGACTTATCGTGAGATTGTGGCATCATTAGGTATTGGTGGGAGCAGTATATTTTCAATATTACATGAATATTTGGCTTTTAAAAAATTTGTTCGCGTTAAACATAATTAAAAATGGCTCGATTGGTCGAATGAAATGTTTAAAAAATATAATTGTGGTGCCTTAAAACACGCTTATGATATTAACAGATGATAAATCATGGATATATGCGAATTAGCTAGATAGTAAACCTAAGTCGACTGAATGGATCTTTTAAGTTGATCCTAATCTAAAAAAGTTGTCGCATGAAGCACGAAGCAAAAAATGAAAATATGTCAACTATATAATTAGTATAATGTCGGGAGGTAATTCTGAATGGTGCATAACCATTTTTTGGACAGAAGTCTTTGAAAAGATATGGAAAAACCGCCATTCTTCACCAGGATAATACAAGCTCTTACACGTACGAGAACTGAAAAAGTTGAATTGATTTGGCACTCAATGATTTCTTTTTATTACCGAGAATCAAAAATAAAGTACGAGGTCAATGTTTTTTGACGCCTGAAGAACTGGTTCAAAATACACTCAATCGGACTGAAAATAGTGCTTCGAGAATTCATAAGTGATTTCTAAAGGTATATAAAAGTTAATCTTAAGAGGAAATGAAAATAAATCGAAATAGTTATGAAAGCGAATTTATCATTATTATTAGAAGCACAAAATGCATTTGAGGAAATAATATTCATAATTCAATAAATTCAGGTTGGGGGAAGCTTAAAGACCTTACTGCCGTTGCGTTCTTTCTGGCGCGTAAGGACATAAATCAGATTGAGGAGATATGACCGCGCTATGGAAAATATTATCAAACAAACATAAATATTAAATCCGCGCCATAATAAAGAGAGGTATTTCTGCAACTTCACCCCGTCGAATGTTAACTATCTTAATCTATTTACATAGACCCCGTTAACCTATCTGCAATCAATAATTGGCGGTCGCTCAGCAGCCTATACAAGTTGCCCTGGCCAAGAAAAGTTCAATTCAGGACGTTCTAGACCATAAAATGAAAATAAAATGGAAACGTAATAAATATCATTTTTAACGCAACAAAGGGAACGCTGTTATTTACACGACACGAATGTAACAATGATACATATTATACTTATGTTCTCAAAAATCGGCGGTGAATTATGAACATGTTCGTAGTGCATTGAAATGCGGAGGATGAAATATCATTTAGCTGTAAAATATGTCACTCAATGCCAACAAATTTTATGGTATTGGTGTGTGACACTAATAGCTTGTAAATAAGGAAGGCAGCCGTTATATGTGTTCTGTACATATTGAAGGGATTATCAGTATATTAATGAAATATTAAAAAATTAATTGTAAAACCTTTGTTATACGTGAAACTACATTAAATCAGAATGTGCTCGCAATAATTAAAACCGTCGTAAAATGAAATTGCTTAACGATGATAATCCGGTGCGGAAAAGTGTTAAGTCTGGCGTGACTATTTTGATGTTAACGTCGACCGGCTCTATTTCACTTGGTGGCCGTAACTAAATTCCATTATTGCTGCACGCCGTCGGTGAAATATTTGGATGAAGTTGGATTTTGGCCGGAATGGAACTTATCCCGGTGGAGGGCCGCCCTTCATTAAGTTAAAATTTGTAATGCCATAAAATAAAGGGGGGATGTGTGTGAAAATATGCGGCCGCAATAACTGTATAAATCTCTCGATTTCAAGAGAATAGGAATGACTTTATTACGAGCGCAGTTTTTACGCGATAACTTTGCATATCTCTATAACTATATATCAAGGAATAATCCCCGAAATGACTGCGACGGCCTTTGCTGAAACTGAACCAATTACAGTCTGAGCGGCGAGATTAGTTGGTTCCGGATTTAAACCAAGATCCGTTAACCTTCTATAATCCACCTCATATCTAAGCATTTCATACGCCACTAATTTATATATAATGTTTGTTTTGTCGTTTGTCGAGAGTTGTTCCCGAGATGACGCAACTTTCACGCGTGATGGAAACTGATGTCGCAGGAACATCAATAACTTTATTACCGTAGTTTCAATTTTGATTCAATTTCGTGCGGGAAATGACCGCTGGCCTCCCAAAACTCCACGTTTGTTCACTCGATAATATATGCACTATTTAAATATAGATTAGGCGGAAATTTTAATTAAGCTAAAACTCGCGCTTGCGACAATGAGGGGAGAAATCCGCCGTTTGTTTGATAAGTATATACTACTTAAATAAAGATTAAATGTATATTTTTCCCGGGAATTTTAATCAAGCGGTGTAATTTTTATTAATACATTTTTAAAAGGCCCCGAACTGAAAATTAGTCCGCATCCATTAACATTTACGAACGTTTTAACACAGTCCTATTTTATGTAGTTTACGGGCCCTTGGCCAGAAGAATTTCAAGGGTTCTCTTTGCGTCACTACGCTTGTCTCTTCCTGAAATGGTTACAAGGCTTACACTATTTAGATGTTGACCCCGTGTGCTCTTTCATCTAGAAACACACATACGTAACAGAGCTCATTACTGAAAATATCAAACATTTTATATCTTCTTTCATATTATTTTATAATAGTTTATTAAATTAATAATCACACACATTTACATACTTTAAATTTTTATTAAAATCTGTCTGTTATTATAGATAGATAGAGAATATTTATTTATCCATTATAAATCGAAAATGTATAACAACGAATTCTTACAAACATTAAATTCCAATTCGTTGAGAGGCTTGAGTCCATAATAAAAATAATCTTCTTCTGTGATTTGACTACTTATCAATACGTATGATATGATATCAATACGTATGATATTATCTTTTCTTGAAAAGAGAAGAACTTCTTAGTAATCCGCTTAAGCTTAATACTCAATCGAATACAGGTAGCTTTATAATCCTGCATAATCCTCTAGTTATCAAATACACCCCATTGCAACCCGTTGTTAATTTAAAATCACGGAATGAGTGAAATAATAAGTAATAACATTAAATTTTCGACGATGTATATTTTCATATTTAAAATAGTTATCTTAGACTGGTGGTTTTCTAAAATTTATGCACACTCCCTAAAAAAATGCCAAGGGCTATTAAGTACTGGAAAAGTTTTAGAACTGTATGCCCGGGCAATTATACTGTTCCGCTTTAATATGATACCCCGCGCATTTCATTATTTATCGACGTTGCAGGGTAAATATAAGATATATATTTGCCCATAGGATATCCAGTGCATTGTGCGGCTTTTAATAAGCGGTTTATGAAAATCTGCAGTGGCCTTTATTAAATTGTGGCTTGACGTTGTATGTGCCGCGACGGTGATGGAACTATGTGTTCCTGGTATGGATGTATATAATGATGTGAAATACATAATTGTGTAAGTTTGGTTTGAAGTTAATTCTGCAACTGGATTCCAACATCGGCGGAACTGTGGTCGGCAGAGCACAGCTTTTGACGCTGGTGTGTGTTTATATCCGAGTGATACAAGGATGGAGGACTCCCGACGATCAGAACTCTTCAGCTGAGAGCATTTCGCTAAACTTGAAAGCCAGAATCGGCACAATAACGTCATCCACAGAGAAAGAATGTAGAGTAATCTCTTGTTTATGATGTATCCAATAAGGGTGCTCATAGAATTTAATTACTATAAATTTAAATGTAATTATAAATATTAATATTAGAATATATGAAGATAATGCTTACAATCGTTACTACTTGGTAGTCCAATATAGTGCATTAAAGAATTCCAAATAATATACCGCATTTATTGTTATGCTTTTTTTCAAACTCTTTCAAAAATAATTTAAAATACGAAAACATTTCGTGAATCTACAACAATGAGTCTTACTGAGACTACAAAGTAGTCTTAGTCTTTAAATTATTTTTTAATTTTCTACAACGAATTAAAGGATTTCAATACATTTTATCTTTCAAACATGTATTTACATCTTTTACTTGATAATTTGAATAAGTTTTCTTTTACATTTTAATTATCTTCCTCTTTCTAAATTGTTTTGAAGAGTTACATATTTAATTCTATGTGTTCTCATACTCTTCTTTCTACTGTTTCCTTCAGAGTCTGATATCGAAATGTCATTTTCCAATATTCTAGAACTAAAAATCCTGTACTTCTAAATTTAATGGTTCGCTTAATTAACTGCGGTCTTTTTTGGATTTCTAAAAATTTCTTTCAGCTTCAAAGTGTTTTTTTTCTCAATCCCTTCTCCAAAAATGTACCTCAAAGTAGAACTAAAAATGATGTACTTTTAAATTTATTGGCTCAATTTACTAATTGTGTCCTTCTTTTGTTATTCTAAAAATTTCTTTGAGCTCCAAAATTCACTTCTTCCAAAATATATCATAGCACAAAATAGGACTAAAAAACATCATTTGTTGTAGATTTTACGAAATATTTTCGTGTTTTTTTCTAATTATTAAAAAATCAGTTTATTAATTATTTTCTTCTTTGATTATTCTGGAAATTTATTTCGGCTTCCAAGTGTTTTTTTTTCTGCAACACTTCTTTAAAAATGTATTACAAAGTAGAACTTGAAATTACGTGCTTCTAAATTTATTGGCCCAATCTATCAATTGTTTTCTTCTTTTGTTATTCTAAAAATTTCTTTGAGCTCCAAAATTCACTTCTTTAAAAATGTAGCACAAAATAGGACTAAAACAACACGCCCTTGTAAATGTATTGGCTCGATTTATTAATTATTTTCTTCTTTGATGATTCTGGAAATTTAATTCAGTTTCCAAGTGTTTTTTTTTTCTTCAGCACTTCTTCAAAAATGAATTACAAAGTAGAACTTCAAATTACGTGCTTCTAAATTGATTGGTCCAATTTATCAATTGATTTCTTCTTTTGTTATTCTAAAAATTTCTTTCAGCTTCACAAAGCGTTTTTCTTTTTCTCAAACACTTCTTCGAAAAGAATGTAGTACAAAGAAGACGAGAACAACATCTAAAAAATTTATCCAACATGGTTACAAAAAGTCTCATAATAATTTTTCACAGAAATTTTGTTCGCAGGCTTGAATTCACAAAATCGATAATTCAGAGAAGTTTGATTTTATATTTTTCTTTTTGAAGCTGATTTGAAAAGTTATTGAAAAGTTATTATTATTTTTATGTTTTGTTGTGAGTCTTCACATTCTTCTTTTATTTTCTATTTCTACTCTTTTCTTTGGAGTTGGAATTTTATTGTTTTAAACATAAAATTTGAAATCTTCGAAATTTAATGATCCAATTTATGAATTGTTTTTTTCTTTGGACAAAAAGATGTATTTTGGAAGTAAAAACAGGCTTCCATTTTTGGAGACATTAAGATTTTTATATCATAGGAAAATTGTTTGAGATTAAATTTTTAGCCAAGGAATAAATTCGATACTCATGGTCTTTTTGTGTCCAGTAAAGTTGTATCAAGCAATGTATATCTCGATGAAATACCTCCATCCAAACAATAAGACATGGTGTCTTGACATTTTCTTAGAAACAAAAGTCTTAATAACAGTTTTTCTAAAAGTAGAAACAGCTTCTCATTGTTTCTACTGCCTAGATCATAATCCTTTCTTCTTCTTGAACTTCTGGGTTTAGAAGCTGTCCATTGTCTAGGCTACAAAAATGTTTTAAACGATGTATTGATGTAGATATTTAAATAAACTTAAGGTGAAACTCTCGTTGATTATCAAATTGGAGGGTGGGATAGAGGCCACCCACCCACCCTACATATACAAAAAAAAAACTACAAACACTGATTATGGTTTCCAAAAACAAATTCTCCAAATAGTTTTCAACCTATCTCCAATTATTACAATCAAATTTATTAAATAAATTCTAATTATTAATTCGCTGACTGAATATTATGAAGATTTCACTAATAATTTTTTAGTCCTCCAACAATTTTTGTTCCAAACAAAAATAAAATGTCTGTTAAAAAAATTATAAATTCTCGTTGTATGAACATGAAAAGTGACAAAAAAATTAATAAGCTAAATAATTTCTCTGAGATTTCTGGCAAAATTGGCAACGTTCATGATAACTTTATATATCAAACGGGAAAGAATCGATGGCACTAGTTAGATTTAGTCTAGCCGTTCCAAGATTTGATTTGTTTTTCATTCGAGATTTCCATTTGAAAATTACCAAAAATGTTTAAAAGAACTTGAGAATTTCTCGGAAATTTTTGGCAACTTTGCCGATATCTATGCATAATCAAAATCCTAAAAACGGTAAGAATTGATTTGTTTCTAGTTTGAGATTACCATTAGAATTTCTCGGAAATTTATGGCAAAATTGACAATGATCATACATAAGTTGTCAAAAAGGAAAGATTCGATAGCACACGTTGGATTTGATCTAGCTTTCCCAATAAAGAATTGTTTTGTTTTTCATTCGAGATTTCCATTCGAAACATGACAAAAAAATTAAAAAGCTGAAGAAATTCTCGGAAATTTCTGGCAAAATTGACAATGTTCATACATAAGTTATCAAAAGGGAAAGAATCGATGGCACTAGTTAGATTTGATCTAGCCGTTCCAATACAGATTTGATTTCTTTTTCATTCGAGATTATCGTTTGAAAAATGACCAAACGTGTTTAAAAAACTTGAGAATTTCTCGGAAATTTTTGGCAACGTTGCCGATGTCTATGCATAGTCAAAATCCTCAAAAAGAACGAATTGATTTGTTTTTAATTCGAGATTACCATTTGAAAAATGACAAAAAAATTTAATAAGCTGAAGAACTTCTCGGAAATTTTAGACAAAATTGGCAATGTTTTTACATAAGTTATGAAAAAGGAAAGAATCGATGGCACTAGTTAGATTTGGTCTAGATTTTATTTGTTTTTCATTCGAGATTTCCATTGGAAAAAGACGAAAAATGTTTAAAAATTTCTCGGAATTTTTTGGAAACATTTCTGATGTCTATGCATAATCAAAATCCTCAGAAAGGTAAGAATTGATTTGTTTTTAATTCGAGATTCCATTCGAAAAATGACAAAAGAAAAATAAAAAGCTAAAGAAATTCTGGAAAAAATGGCAATGTTCATACATAAATTATCAAAAGGAAAATAATTGATGGAACTAGTTAGATTAGATTTGATCCAGCCCTTCCAATAAAGATTTGATTTATTTTTCATTCGAGATTTCTATTTGAAAAATGACAAAATAATTTAATAAGCTGAAGAACTTCTCGGAAATTTTAGACAAAATTGGCAATGTTCATACATAAGTTATCAAAAGGGAAAGAATCGATGGCACTAGTTAGATTTGGTTTAGCTATTCCAATAAAGATTAGATTTGTATTTCATTCGAGATTTCCATTTGAAAAATGACCAAAAATGTTTAATCAAAATCCTCAAAAAGGTAAGAATTTATTTGTGTTTAATTCGAGATTACCATTTGAAAAATGACAAAAAAATAATAAATTGAAGAACTTCTCGAAAATTTTAGGCAAAATTGGCAATGTTCATATATAAGTTATCAAAAAAGAAATAATCTATGGCACTAGTTAGACTTAATGTAGTCTTCCCAATAAAGATTTGATTTCTTTTTCATTTGAGATTTCTATTTGAAAAATGACTAAAAACGTTTAAAAAACTTGAGAATTTCTCGGAAAAGTTTTGGCAATATTGCCGATGTCTACACATTATCAAAATCCTCAAAAAGAAAACAATTGATTTGTTTTTAATTCGAGATTTCCATTCGAAAAATGTCAAAACAAAATTAAAAAGCTGAAGCATTTCTCGGAAATTTTTGGCAAAATTGACAATGTTCATACATAAGTTATCAAAAGGGAAAGAATCGATTGCACTAGTTAGATTTAATCTAGCCTTCCCAATAAAGATATGATTTGTTTTTCATTCGAGATTAGCATTTGAACCAAAAATGTTTAAAAATTTCTCGGAATTTTTTGGAAACATTGCTGATGTCTATGCATAATCAAAATCCTCAAAAAGGTAAGAATTGATTTGTTTTTAATTCGAAATTACCATCCGAAAAATGACAAAAAAAATTAATAAGCTGAAGAACTTCTCGGAAATTTTAGATAAAAATGGCAATGTTCATACATAAGTTATTAAAAAGGAAAGAATAGATGACACTAGTTAGATTTGGTCTGGCCATTCCAATAAAGATTTAATTTGTTTTTCATTCGAGATTATCATTTGAAAAATGACCAAACCAAAAGTGTTTTAAAAATTTGAGAATGTCTCGGAAATTTTTTGGCAACATTGTCACTGATGTCTATGCATAGTCAAAATCCTCAAAAAGGTAAGAATTCATTTGTTTTTAATTCGAGATTCCATTCGAAAAATGACAAAAGAAAAATAAAAAGCTAAAGATATTCTGGAAAAATTGGCAATGTTCATACATAAATTATCAAAAGGAAAATAATTGATGGAACTATTTAGATTACATTTGATCCAGCCGTTCCAATAAAGATTTGATTTATTTTTCATTCGAGATTTCCATTTGAAAATAACAAAAAAAATGTTTGAAAAACTTGAGAATTTCTCGGAAATCTTTTGACAACATTGCCGATGTCTACACACAATCAAAATCCTCAAAAAAGAACGAATTGGTTTGTTTTTAATTCGAGATTCCTTTAGAAAAATGACAAAAGAAAATTAAAAAGCTGAAGCATTTCTCGGAAATTTTTGGCAAAAGGGAAATAATCGATGACACTAGTTAGATTTAATCTAGCCTTCCCAATAAAGTTATGATTTGTTTTTCATTCGAGATTAGCATTTGAAAAATGACCAAAAGTGTTTAAAAAATTTCTCGGAAATTTTTGGAAACATTGCCGATGTCTATGCATAATCAAAATCCTCAAAAAGGTAAGAATTGATTTGTTTTTAATTCGAGATTTCCATTCGAAAAATGACAAAAAAATTAATAAGCTGAAGAACTTCTCGGAAATTTTAGACAAAAATGGCAATGTTCATACATAAGTTATTAAAAAGGAAAGAATAGATGGCACTAGTTAGATTTGGTCTGGCCATTCCAATAAAGATTTAATTTGTTTTTCATTCGAGACTTCCATTTGAAAAATGACCAAAAATGGTTAAAAAACTTGAGAATGTCTCGGAATTTTTTTGGCAACATTGCCGATGTCTATATAATCTTCAAAAAGGTAAGAATTGATTTGTTTTTAATTCGAGATTTCCATTCGAAAAATGACAAAAGAAAAATAAAAAGCTAAAGAATTTCTGGAAAAATTGGCAATGTTCATACATAAATTATCAAAAAAGAAAGAATCGATGGCACTAGTTAGATTTGATCTAGCCTCTCCAATAAAGATTTGATTTGTTTTTCATTCGAGATTTCCATTTGAAAAATGACCAAAAATGTTTAAAAAAACGAGAATTTCTTGAAATGTTTTGGCAATATTGCCGATGTCTATGCATAATCAAAATCCTCAGAAAGGTAAGAATTGATTTGTTTTTAATTCGAGATTCCATTCGAAAAAAGACAAAAGAAAAATAAAAAGCTAAAGAAATTCTGAAATGTTTAAAAATTTCTCGGAATTTTTTGGAAACATTGCGGATGCCTATGCATAATCGAATTCCTCAGAAGGGGAAGAATTGATTTGTTTTTAATTCAAGATTTCCATTCGAAAAATGACAAAAAAAATTAAAAAGCTGAAGAATTTCTCAGAAATTTTTGGCAAAATTCGCAATGTTCATACATAAGTTGTCAAAAAGGAAAGAATCAGTAACGATTTGATTTGTTTTTCATTCGAGATTTCCATTTGAAAAATGACAAAAAAACCATAAGCTGAAGAATTTCTCAAAATTAAGCGAATAATTTAATTTTTATTTTTGATTTTACGTGATTAGAGTCTAATAAAATCTGTAACTGTTTTATCGTCGTTTGGGTGATCTCTTAATAATCCGTTTTCTTCAGAAATTCACACCAGAAATCGCTTTTTGAGCATAATTAATGTTTCACGGTCATGTACTGCAAATTTTCACCCGATGGTCCAAGATTATCCATTAAGCTGTCCAAATCAGTGTCACCCAGATGTGAAGGTATAATCACTCTACTCGCCTTATGACGTATCGTCGGACCCATGCTGTCAAAAAGCCGCTTTGTTGGACGATTTACCGCCCACTGTTCAAGAAGACCGAACTTCGGAAATTTTGGACGGCAACCTTCTCGGAATGCAATTCCTAATTCCGAAAACTATTGTCCGCAATAATTTATGCAGTCGACCCTTTTTAATTTTCGAGTGTTGCCGTATTACAGATAGT
This sequence comes from Ontholestes murinus, assembly GCA_963969525.1. Classification (NCBI taxonomy): domain Eukaryota; kingdom Metazoa; phylum Arthropoda; class Insecta; order Coleoptera; family Staphylinidae; genus Ontholestes; species Ontholestes murinus. The sequence continues at coordinate 14,300,865 of OZ018399.1, forward strand.
GCCAATAAATGTACTTTTCCATACACGGAATTTTACGCCAGATAATTAAGCCGTAGGACAAATCGGCACGCGATAATCAATAAAATTTATCATGCAAAATGAATCACATTTGGCCGGCTTTAGATCTCGGGTCGTGAGTTTGATTTCCGACATTTACATATGACTAGCCGATAAAAAACTCATCATGACGTAATGCTATATTTAAGTGGACCTAATTCCTAATAACTACAGATAATATCAGTCAGAATTAATCGTAGCATGTAGAACATTAAAAAAATACTAAGATTCCCACCCAGTTTACTAAATCATTTTAAGTGTCATTTCAACGTATCAATATTATCAGAAAATAAAAAAAATTAAAACCATTAACAAGCAATTAACTACTTGATTCCGTCATGAGATGGCCATCTGATGTCAAAAAAAACTACCTGATTGATCAAAGTATAATTATTACTTAATCAAAATAGTGCAGAATATTATTGCTTTGTTTGCGTGAAAAAGAGAAACCTATTTTTTTTAGCTAAAGCCAAGCTTTGGCAACACAACTTGCCATTGTAAAACTTTTAAGTTTGTGTTATGCAAAGTATTCGTGTCCTCATTTCCTAATCGCTTATCCCCGGCCTACTAGAGGGTTTTCTGCGATTCTCCGCTGAGATTTTAGCAATTAATTTTACGTTTATTATTCCCATCAGTAATCATCATTATCAGCACCTGCTCTTCGTTCGCTTATTGTTATTAATTTTGCTTACACCTACTTCGGCGCACGATAACCACTAAAATTACCGCGAGAGAATAATTGGAAGAAATCTTCGATACACTCAAGGATAATGCGATTAAGATGCCCGAGATGCGATACATTTTGAATAAGGTGGATTAATAAATAATAAATATATTGCTCTCACACACTACTTTTTATACGCTACCAGTTTCGACCTTGCAGGGTCATGACGAATAAACAAATAGTGCGTGATAACTACAAAGTATATTTTCCCATTTTTCTTAAGTTCCACAATTATGCAATAGATTACTCTAATATTATAGACTTTTGATCTAAATGAAACCTAGTAGTGGCCCTAAATAGATTTAAAAAAATTTAAAACGACGAATACAAGTATATAGTTTTTATTAAACAAAGATATAAACCTAAAATCAATAAATTCTAAGATTTATTTGTCTGGAAAAAACATTTTATTTGGCGGACTGTAAACAAGATATTATTTAATAGAACCTCTCCAAAATATAAATAATGTATAAATTCCATTTTATTCATAAAGCTTTTAGAAACAATAGATCTAAAATTATTCGTAACACTTTTAGAAACAGCTGATCTAAAAACTTTCAAATGCGCTAACTTCACAATCAGAATTTTAGATATTCAAAACACATTTTTAACCTGTCAAATTTACTAACTTAATATTATGTAACAAAAATTCAAACAACCTAGAAATTGCTAATAAGCTAAACGACTCTTAATTTAGAAAAGATGAAATATTAAAAAATGTAAGTTAGGTTATTGAATTAAAACAGTTGAGATGGTTTCACTTTTTATTGTTGATCACTGCAACATGTTCCACTACATAGTGTCTTCATTAGGCATTCTAGAAGAACCCTCTAAAAAAATCTAAAAGTCTACAAGAAAAAATTCTGGAACATTTTAGAACTCCTAGAATTTTTTAAGAGAAGTTGCTAGAAATATTTGACAACATAGAGCAAGAGATTCTAAATAAAAGAAAGCTCGTTTGAAATTTCCAAGATAATTAATCGGAAAATATACGAGACTGTTGAACAAGAAATGTAAACTACTGAAAATTGAAAAAAAATGAAACATCTGAAAGAAGATTTGCTAAAAAATTCTAATAATGAAAAGAAATTGCTAAAAACTTCAACAAATCTGGAATATAATTGCTGAAAAATTGAACAATACTCGAAAATAATTCTCAAAATTAGAAAAAGAAATTCCTATAAGATAAATGAAAACTTGGTGGAAAATGTCTAGAAAATAAAAGAGTAACTGGTAGAAATTTCAAACCCCTCTTGAAAAGATGAATTAAGAAATGGTTAAAGATTCTTAGAAAATAGAAGAGAAATTCTACAGCAGGTAAAATTTGTATCAACCAAAAAAAAGAATGGTTAGTATGTAACAAAAAAGTTGGAAATATTAGAAGAGAAATTTCTAGATATTCCTAGAAGTTTAAAAGAAAAATTATTCGATCCCTCGAAGAAAATTCTAAAAGTCTAGAAAAAAATATTTTTTGAGACATTTCGTTAGAATAAACAAGAAATGCTAATAAAAATTTTAACATTGGAAGCTGGCAGATTCTAGGAGTCCAGGATTAAAATGGCTCTAGAATTCTAAAATGATTAAAGAAAATTTCAGGAATGTGAAAAAGTTGAAATTATTGCAAAATTTTAAAACCATAGAAAACTATCGAACAAGAAAAGAAATAGTCCTAAGAAAATTCTAGTTTTTTAAAAGAATAATTTCTGGTAAATTCTAGAATTGTAGAAGAAAATGTTAGGAATTCGGAACAAGAAATCTGGAAAAAGAACTGCTGGAAAATTCTAAAACTCTCGAAGAAAATTTTTGGAATTTGGAAGAGAAACTCCTGATAATTTCCGATAAAGTAAAACAAAAATAGGGAAACATTTTCGAAAAATTCTTAAAACATTCTCAAACACACAATTTAGAAAATACCTTGCGAAATTCTAAAAAAGAAAAATTTCTGATAAGATCTAGAGCCCTCGAGAAAAATTTTCACAAAATTGTATATTTCTGGAAAAAAGTTGCAGGAAGAGACCCTCAAAAAATTCACAAATTCTGGAAGAAAAATTGCACGAAAAAAACAGTACTCTTAAAGATAATTCTATTTTAAAAGAATGGAGCGTAGAACACCCTTTTAAAGAAAATATTTTAAAGAACTTTAATAGAAATTATTACAAAACTACTACTAAGCAACGCCAATCAACTAATAATTATATTGTTAATTAAATTTTGATTTACATGTGCGGTCTTATATAGACACATATAGTTAAAAAAGCAATGCGAGATATTCTAAATGACAAATCCAAATCTTATAATACCAACTCCAGAAAAATTTACAGCTAAAGAATTTAATGAATAATTGCACCGAAAGATCTTGTTAAACATCTGTTTAATCAAATATCTAACAAAATTAGAATACTATTTTATTTTTAATCACTTTGATAAATTTTCGTAAATGATAATAATTTATTTTAAGTCAGCCATTTTTAACCAGATTAGAAATATAATAATTAATTCGATTTAATCTAATGAACACAAAAATTATAAATGTTTTGATATGAAAGCATAGAAAAATCCAAAATACCTTTGGAAGATAATAATAATAAATATTTTAAACACATTGAAATAATAACAAAATAAAGTAAAATATTTGAATATGTTCTGAATGCATTTCTTTTTATTTTTTGCTAAATCGTTAATTGAATTCTGTCTAAAATTTTTTCAGGAATTAGCAGTTGGATTTTGTAGATTTTTGCAAGAGCATAATGCTATATATTCCTTATTTATAAAATGTGTAAGTTTCGAGTGTTTAATTTTTCAAAAATTCATTTAAGCTTTAAATAATATTTTTTTTTTCAGAAATCAGAGCATAGATTTTTGCAGGAGCATAATCCTATTTATATTTTTTATAAATTTTGTATGTTACGAGTTGATGTCATTTGCTTTTTGTCAGTTTAAGCTAAATCGTTAATTGAATTCTTTCTAAAATTAATCTTAGGCTTTTTAAATATTTTTTTCAGGAATTAGCAGTTGGATTTTGTTAATTTTTGCAGAAGCATGATCCAATGTTTACAATTTATTATAAATTATGTAAGTTTCGAGTGGACGGCATTTATTTTTTGTATTTTTCTGACTTGATTATTCTTATGAAATCCATCTTATGTTTTCTAAATATATTTTTTAGGGATTGGCAGTTGGATTTCGCAAATTTTTACAGGAGCATAATCCTAGAACTATTTTTTATAAATTATGTAAGTTTCGGGTCGATTACACTTGTTTTTGTTTGTCTTTTTCTAGCTAAATCGTCGATTGATTTTTTAAAATTCATCTTAGGTTTTCTAATTTTTTTTTTCAGGAAATAGCAGTTGGGTTTTTCAGATTTTTGCAGGAGAATGTTCCTAGATGTATTGTTTACATATTATGTTATGTTTTGTAATTTTTTTTGGCTGAAACGTTAATTGAAATTTTTCAAAAAAATTATCTTGGCTTTTCTAAACAACTTTTTTCAGGAATTAGCGTTTGGATTTTGCAGATTTTTGCAGGAGCATAATCCTTTGTATTCATTATTTATAAATTGTGTAAGTTTGGAGTCGATGAAATTTGTTTTTTTTTGTATTTTTTTCTGGCTTAAACATTAATTGAAATTTTTCAGAAAATTCATCTTAGCTTTTCTAAATATTTTTTTCAGGAATTAGAGCTTGGATTACGGATATTTTTACAGGAGTATAATCCTACATATATTGTTTATAAATTATGTATGTTTTGAGTCGATAGCATTTGTTTATTTGTATGTTTTTCTGACTTACGCGTTAATTAAAATTTTTCAAAAATTAATCTGAGCTTTTTTAAAATTTTTTTCAGGAAATAGTGCTTGGATTTCGCATATTTTTGCAGGAGCATAATCCTATATATTCATTATTTATAAATTATGTAAATTTCGTGTCGATGGCATTTGTTTACTTGTATGTTTTTTTCAGGAATTAGCGTTTGGATTTCGAGTTTCGAGTCGATTGCATTTGTTTCTGTTTGTCTTTTTTGGCTAGATCGGCAATTGAATTTTTCCAAAATTCATCCTAGATTTTCTAAATATTCTTTTCAGGAAATAGCGCTTGGATTTAGCAGAATTTTGCAAGAGCATAATCCTATATATTCATTATTATTAATAAATTATGTAAGTTTCGAGTCGATGGCATTTGTTTATTTGTATGTTTTTCTCGCTTAAACGTTAATTAAAATTCTTCAAAAATTCTTCAGACTTTTTCTAAATAATTTTTTTCCAGAATTAGCGCTTGGATTTCGAGGATTTTTACAGGATCATAATCCTAGATATATTGTTTATAAAGTATGTAAGTTATGAGTCGATGTCATTTGTTTTTTTTGTCTCTTTTTGCCTAAATTGTTAATGTTTTTGTTTCAATATTCATCTTAGGTTTTCTAAATATTCTTTTTAGGAATTAGTGCTTGTATTTCACAGATTTTAGCATAATCCTATATATTCATATTTATAAATTATGTAAGTTTAGAGTCGGCGGCATTTGTTTTTTTTTCTGGCTTAAACGTTAATTGAAATTTTTCAAAAATTTACTTTAGCTTTTCTAAATAATTTGTTTCAGGAATTAAAGCTTGGATTACGCAGATTTTGCAGAAGCATAATCCTATATATTCACTATTTATAAATTATTAAGTTTCGAGCTCGATGGCATTTGTTTTTTGTTTTTTTTTGGCTAAATTGTTAATTGATGTTTTTCTAAAATTCATCTTAGGTTCTCTAAATATTTTTGAAAAACTAGACAGAGCACATGGTCAAGAAAATTATTCCAATTACATAGTATGTATAAAAATCAGCGACTTATGGCTGATCTTGATTCTATCATAAATTAATTAGTTGTTAAAAGAACTGAGTTTCTGAATAGTTAGCATGTATTCTTGTAGATCGAAGAGTGTTTTTAATATTCGCGTACATAGAACAAATTTTGCTACTAGTAATCCCATGAAAGGTACGTCATGGTTCGATATAATAAATTCCTCTATGAAAAGTTTTAAATTTAATCTAAAGCGTTAACCTTTTATGTTCTATAAGACTGAATTAAAAAATTCACAAATAATATTATTTGCGAGGGCTGAAAGACCACCGGTCGATAGCCAATGGAGAAAACAAGAAGAGAAGAAGCATAGTAATTGTCCTATTATCATATGTAATACTATCTTCCAATAAATTTGTTTGTCTTTCTATTATTTGTAATTAAATGATAGTATATTTTATTCAGAGTATGTATGGATTACCACGTAGTAACGGTCGCAACCATTCATTAAAGTAGTGATAATGAGTACATTGCACTCGAAATGTGCGTCTAGTGAATAAAAATCCTTCTTGAAGAAAGTATTTAATAATAAATTTAAAAATACGAAAACATTTCGTGAATCTACAACAATGAGTCTTACTAAGACTACAGACAAATTAATTTTTGAAACAACTACTTCTAATGAAGGTTTAAATTAAATTACACTTGGTTTGTTTCACAATTTTTCTATATTTACTCAACTAGTTTCGCTTTTTACAGCATTATCAAGAGTGTAAATATAGAAGTTGAGTAAATATAGAAAAATTGTGAAACAAACCAAGTGTAATTTAATTTAAACCTTCATTAGTAATAGTTCAAAATGTTTCACCAAGTGATCAATGAGAAAGTGATTCAAGAAATACAACTACTTCTTTGGCTAATACCTATTTATAATGTATTTACTATTCATTTCATTAATTTTTTTATCAGGTCATCAATAAGAAAACTATCAATAGTTCTATCAACTATAATTTTACTTATGTAATATTAAAATACTCTCGGGTTATACCACACATATAAAACGTGTAATATATCTACACAGAAAATGTATTATGATGTTATTGCAACTAGGGTACCGACGAGAATTTTCGTTATATTAAAATTTTAACTTTCTCGTCACTATATATATACTGACAACGTCAAACGTGCAGAATTATAATATTCTTTAAAACGAGGAAAAATGGGTTTTTGAATACCTAAAATATTTGAATGGATTTCCTAAGTCGGATCATCAGTGAAGAAAAGTGTCAACGAGTTCTCACATGAGTTCACAATTATTTGTACAATTATATATTTTCTTACTTTTGGGTTGAGTAATGTGAAGTGTTCTATATTATGATAAACGAAACAAATTTCCTTACTTCACTTATTATAAGTGAAGTGAGGAATTTTGTTTCGTTTATAATAATATAAATTTATTTATGAAAATAAATATAATAAATTTAAAATTACGTTTTATATGTCAAAATTAATTTTAATAAACCACAAACATAGCTATAAGAATAGCTTAAACGATCAGGGTCGAATACACTCGCATTTACAGAATATGAAATATTGTTATTTAATAAATAAATTGCCCGTTGAGATAAAAGCACTAGATTATAATAAATTCAAAACTCAGGTGAAACAATTAGCGAGTACGCAGACATATTATTTATTCATAGAATATTTCTTGAGTGATGATCAATATAAAATAGCTTTCACTACTATAGGTTTTACTGTTTTGTATTGCTATTATTATATTGTGATTTTGTAAATGTTTATAAATTATTATTATGATTTAACAGAAATAAATAGGTATGTTTTTTTCAATTTATTTGTAAGAGAACTTCTGTGTATCGCGTTTATTATTTTTGTATAATTTTTCCCTGTAAATGGTTAATTTGTTTTTCTGTTGGGAAATAGATTATTATTATGAATGTATTGAATAAGAAATTTAAAGGATTTTAATACATTTTATTATTTAATAAGAGTTAATGATTAATTTAGTTATATAGTATAAATTGTGTAGGGATTTAATCCGATAATGACTTAAACATAATCTTTGAGTAACTGATTGCCACTGCAGCTTACACCTTGAAATATAAATTAAGACACGTTCTGCCTTAATATAACATGAAGCCAGTAAGGTTTCTGGTCGATAGCCATTTAGCGGAATAACCGACTAATTCCATTTAATAAAAATGCCCCTTTTGGACTGTTCCTCATAATAACCCGTGACACAAATTAATAACTATATAATAGAAAATGTTATAACTTTAATCAGAGTAAAAGTGTGTAGCCATCGTCGGAACATCACGAATCGTAAATATCAGGAACATGTGTACGTGGAATAATTTTAAACGGATTATGCATTTGTCTATCTCTGGGCTGGCCGGAGCGATATTTCATCACCGTCCGTCCACCACGGATGAAGTGAGAGGTTGGTCCAGGGGGTGATCGTGTTTGCATTTAAACATCCGGACAGGGTGTCATACGTGACGATTAGCCGATTTCCGCGCGTCTACTCCCGATTCTATTGGGTACGACCGTGTTTGCTGTGATATATTCGGGGTGTCTGGATGCTAAATGAATGTATTTCGTTATCTCAGCGGGAAACGAAGTTACAGAGCCGCGAAACAAAGACTAAAACAGCAATAACAAGGCGATGTTTAAACATAAATAGGAAAAGTTACCTCCGCGTTACAGGCAATAACTCCCGCAGCATTGGGTTTAAAGTAATATTTGAAACTTGATATCTGTCCAAGTGTGCACGGTTCCTGTTATAAGTATATAATAACCAGTTAAGCTCCCTCGCCTTCTTGGGTTTAATCTCGATTTTAGTGTGCATTATGCATGCATGCGTCGGTTATGTAGCTATCTGTCTTAGGCATACTCAGTGACACCTCGAGTGTCTGATAAGATCACCCATTACCGCTTGCCCTGCCTAGCTGGAATCAGCACAAAAACAGATGCACATGCCGCTATTATACCGAAAAATGTTAACTCTTGCTGACCTTGTGTATATTAATTTCACGTAGAGACACGTTTGTAGGTAAGAACGTATTGTTATTGTTTGTTCCAGTAAATCTTTGATTGCTACAAGTTCATCAATTGGTCTTTATTAATCGAATCAAGAAAAATACAAGTAATGAGCTTCGAAGAATTTGCAGAATGTAAAAGTTATCATCTTTAATACCAAGAATTCGCATAATGAAAGACATTCCGTGACATTTCACCCTAGGGGATTCACCTGATTTAGTACAAATACCCTGTCCAAAGTGGAAATTGAATCAAGTCTGAATAAACTTCATTTGTTTCGAATCTCTACACGAAATCCTCGTAAATCTCTTTAGCCGGCGCGCAAATACTTCCCTAACATGCTTTCGGTATGAAATAGGCGATATTGTTCTTACCTTAAGTATTACAAAATCCATGTATGATAGTGATTGCGATTGCTGCACGTCTTCGTGTTTATTTATTTTAGTTGTTGGAGTGCGTTTCATGAATTCACTTTAAAAACAAAAGTGCATTGCGGAACGGGCGAACAACACTGGTGTGGAAGTGAACGAGCAACGAGCGCGTCACGAGCGAGCGCTGGCTATTTCTGCGTTTCTGCGGCCGATGCCGATCAACCAGAGGCATGGAGAGACCGAGAGAGACTGCTGGTAGACTGGTAGTGTACTTATGCTCTGCCGTGCTGTCGGTTGTCGGAGCTGTCTCTGCTCTCTGCACCCTCAATAGCCGCGCACCCCCACGACCGAGCGACCGACCAACTAACTCCACTATATTCTACTGCTTCTACTTCTGCTTCCACTTCTACCGCCGGCCGACCGATCGGCCGTCCGTCTTCATCACCAATACGCGTTCGTTCATTATCTCATATTGTTGATAGTGGAGTTCACGGCCCACTTAATAATAATATTCATTAACGTATCAACTTTAAGACCACACTAAAACGCACACCCTTCATACCTAGTGCCTCTAATGTTTATTGCACACCGGCGACCCTTATTCTACGCAAATCACTATCATTCTAATTAAAGTTCCTAATTCATAATTTCTCTCTAAACTTCAATTACAAATTCACACTTCTCAAAATTAATCCTCCACTACTATAATAATTTCAATAAATCAAAAACCTTTTAAATAGCAATACTCTTTCTTGATAAAAGTGTTTATAGTTTAAATAATAAAATCAAAATATTGTTCATTAAGAAATTAGGAATTTAAAGAAAAAGACTACAAAAGTATTGAAAAGTCTACATCATCTAGGTTCACATAATTCATTATTATTTCTACACAAACAAAGTTTAGATTAAGATTTAAGCACGGTTTAAATATTTATTTAAGCTATATAATACATGGCTAATAACATTACTCTTCACTCTTGCATACAATTTGAGGGAGCCTAATAAAACTTTAATACTAACAATATTTCATTACCTATTATTATTCCATCGATTTATATTCCTCTGGATCAAATGCATCAGCTAATCTTGATTATTATTGTGTCATTCAATGAAGTGTGTAATTTGTCTTTTGCCATAATTCTAATTTTTCTCATGCGACTTGGAATTATAATTTTACCCACTGATAATGTTCAAATTTTAGCAGAATCATTAAAACCTAATAATTAGCAGCAAATGAATTCAATACCAAACCACGATGTATATTTAGATTTAGTGTTTTTCCAATAATAATGTATTCAACACTTGATAATGACCTGCAAAAGTCGAAACTATTGTTGTGTCAAAATTGATAATATATTGTAAACTTTGTTTGTGTATATTATACAATAATGTATTTATTTCTCTGAAACATACATAATATATAAGGCATTAAAGAATATACCCAAGAAATTATTATTTAGAAGAATCTGTATCAACACATCAATAAGTTCGCATTGAAAAATTCACAAAGAGTTCAATGTACAATGTAAATCTTTAACTTCATTTTTTATCATTTTGTAGCAGTTATATTTTTTTGTGGTAGATAATTTAAAAAAAGGGTCCTATTTTTTGAGTAACTCGAAGCCCACTACACCTCGGATGCCATAAGCTTTGGCAAAACCAAAAATATGCCGTATGTAAGGTTGCCTTGATCTAGTGTCGAGATACAGTCAAAAAGCGCAGTTTTCGTTCAGAAAACTCATATACCTTACTAAATATATTATATTTCTATAGGAAATCGACTAACCTATGGTAGAACGCAATTTCTAAAAAAATTTGCAAATGTACTTAAAATAATAACAAAACGACTATTTTTATAATTATTAATATCTTCTTTTTTAACAGTGGTTTAGCAATGCCAAATTGAGAAAAAAATATTCAATCGTCTTTACTATTGTTAGCCGATTTTATTACTTTTATGGGAATTCCATTAAAACCGTAACTACGTTAATGCGCTAGAGTCATAACTATAGATATAACTTCATTCTCATCAATAGGAAACAAATAAAAAGAAGCTGTGTTAGGATTGAGACTCTAAAAGGCACATCATTAAAAGGTTTAGTAAATAAAGGTGGCGTCATGTCATAATCAATGGATTTTATACGAAGATAACTAAACCAAAGCAAAATTTTCCGTTTTTGCAAAAATTAAACTTTATACGAATTATTACCGCCCCCATATTTATCATATCCCACAACCAATTTTCTACTTCTAATATACTGTTTTACATATCAACATACAATACCTGATCCACAATGTGGATTTCTTAACAATCTCCTTAAATTTATCAAATGGAAGATCTCTGATTTGTGGTTTCAGTTTGTTAATTTTGTTTTGCCCAAAGTAATTAGCCCCCAAATCACTTTGATTATTTTTGATAAACCAAAGACATTCCCAAATATACAGACATGGAAAAGGTAATATATTTAAAGCCGTAAAGTATTCCCTACAGTTATCTGTATAGCCCAGCAACTATGCGCAAAGCAAGTCTTTGGAGAGCAAAAGTATGATGTCTGGAAGTAGACTCACCATATCGCATATATGATTCGATGAGATCGAAGTAAACGGTGCTAAGCACATCCAACGATGCTCTTCTTGCCAAAGTCCTCAAGCAAAAAATATTTTTGGACAAGATTTTGGCAAGCTCATGGCCGTGGTTCTTCCAAGTGAGAGCCGAATCAAGATGATGTCCTAAAAACTTTACAGATATCTCTGTTTTATTTATTTTTATTTATTTATTAGCATCTTTGTACTCCTTTTTAACAAAATAACATAAAATTTATGATATAACATATTAAAATATAAGTACTTAAAATTTTAGTCAAAAGGAGGACGGGCGGAGTTCTCTTCATCGAAGGATCTTCCACTCAAACCCATGATGATATACCATCTATACTGCTTCAGAAAACCATCTGTATCGTTTTATATGTTTTATATGTTTAATGCGTGAAAAAGCATATTTTAGTCTTTTATTAGACTATTTTAATGACATGTGTTGTCACTGTCAAAATTATATATTCTATAATTATTGACAGAAAATTTAATTACAGTTTCTTTTTAGCGCACCAAGAGGAAACGATGTTCAGACGTTGAGTAATAATTTGCTGAACTTCATCCTCTGTAGTGCCCATGCTTACAACGGTCGTATCATCTGTGAATAATAATACACATGGGCCATAAAAAGACTTTTTGGAATTAATTCGTATCGTTTTTTTAGAGAAAAATAACAATTTATTTAAAGAAAATAAAAAAATACATTATTGAAAATACTGCCCATCGCTTGGCACTACTTTTTTCCATCTTTCGGGTACCGCGTCGAACGAACCCTTCGCCCTTGGAGGCAATCCATGAATCAATCCAATTTTTACAATTTTCATGAGAAGAGAAATTTTCCCCTGACAAACCATGAAGGGGCAATATCTGAATACGGCGGGTGGGTTAGAACTTCCCATTTCAAAGATTATATATAATTTTTTACTGGTTTTGCGACGTGTGGTCGAGCATTGTCGTGCAGTAAAATGACTTTATCATGCCTTTCGCTCGATTCCGGCCGTTTTTCTTTCAATGCACGACTCAAACGCATCAATTGTAATCGATAAGGATCCCCAGTGATCGTTTCATTGGGTTGTAAGAGCTCATAACCAATCACACTCTGTTGATCCCACAAAATACAAAGAAGGAGCTTAGACCCATGAATATTAGATTTTGCCACTGATGGTGATGTTTGTCCGGGCTTAACCCATGTCTTTCTACGCTTAGGATTGTCATAGTGTATCCACTTTTCATCACCAGTAACAATCCGATGTAAAAAACTTTTTCACTTGTGCCGTTGAACCAGTAACTTACATGTCAAAAAAGGCCTTTCAACGTCCCTCGATTTTAATTCATATGGGACCTAATTTCCTTCCTTTTGGATCATTCCCAAAGTTTTAAGGCGTTTTCCTACAGTTGATAAATCAACAATCAAAGATGAAGACAACTCTTTAAAAGTGTGATATGAGTTTTATTCTAGCAACTCCTGCAATTCAGTATCTTCAAACTTTTTTGGCTGTCTAAATCGATCCCTGTTTTGCAAATCAATATCACCACTCTTAAAACGTAGAAACCACTTTCGAAACGTTTGGTCAACTAGAGCATGTTCCCCATAGACTTCTTCCAAAATCCGATGACTTTCCGCAGCACTTTTACTCATATGAAAGTAATGGAGTAAAACTCCCCGCAAAAACACTTTATTTGGCACAAATTGTGACATATTTAAATAGTCGTAACTTATTATTATTAAAAAGTAGAAATTAAGATGTGTCGTAAAAATAACACTTGATAACAGCTGGTTTACGATAAATTTGTTTCTGAAGGTAAAAACAAAATACTGTAATACCCGCACCATCCCTCGTAAAACGCTACGAATTAATTCCAATACCTGATAGAAAAAGGACAAGTGCCAAAATTGATCCTCGAGGAACCCCATGTTGTATGGGTAGCATTGATGATCTTTATCAGAACCAGTCTCTTTAAATTAAAGTTATATTTGGCAAGTAGCATTGATGATCTTTCACCATTCACTTCCACTTCTTGTGCTCTGTTGGATAGACTCTTTAAGTTAAAGTTAAATTTGGCAAGATTTTTAAGCAACAAATTATGCGAGACACAATCAAATGCCTTGCGTGCAAAAATGACCCTATACAATTAGACCTGTTATCAAAGTATTCAATTGCTATTATTACAAACTACTGCAATTGTTTTACTTTCATCTTTCTCGTGGCTACCCATTTTGTATTTATAATAAATCTTAAAAAGACTATAACTCACTTATTTTTAGAAATAACTATGTCATATGTGATGTTGGATTAAACAGAAAAAAATAATCTATCGAATGAGGCCATAGCCAACTATGTAAAAATGTAAGTTTGCGTCATATCTATTAAAATAATGGCGATAAAAAATATTTATTTATTTATTTATTTATTTATTTATTTATTTATTTATTTATTTATTTATTTATTTATTTATTTATTTATTTATTTATTTATTTATTTATTTATTTATTTATTTATTTATTTATTTATTTATTTATTTATTTATTTATTTATTTATTTATTTATTTATTTATTTATTTATTTATTTATTTATTTATTTATTTATTTATTTATTTATTTATTTATTTATTTATTTATTTATATTATTTAATATGTTTTATTAATCTGTTTAAAATTATCGAAAACTTTGTCTCTTACTGTTTTTTCTATCTATTATAAAAACCGAGATATATTGATTTGAAAAAATGACACTTTTTACTTTTCTCAGAATATCTAGGTACCCTTGACTTTTTTGAAAACTTTGAAAGTTGAATTTTATTCGTCTCGTAAATCTACACTTATTTCCCCATCTAACCGTTCTTATCTCTTATAGTTCCCGAGATCCCCATAGAGAACATCTAAAAAAAAACTCACCCTGTATAGTTTTTCAGCTACATTTGCAAAAAATAAATTTAATTCTTCACAAGACACATCCCACTCACATTTGGAGGAGTTGCTTAGACCACATTCATTATTTATAACAGACCATGCGGTTTTTGATTTATTTTTTGCATGCTTAATAATGTTATCTGCAATTTGACATTTTTTTGTTTTAATTGCCTCTGTAATAACTTCTAAACTCATCGCGTTCTATTTTTGACCTAGCAGATGGCTTTTTATCGTAATGCTCCTCTAGAAGTCTCATAGTATCTCTCATTTTCCTAAGTTCTTCATCAAACCACGTGGAAACAGGCCCTTTGTTACGTGTATAAGTTTGAATAGGAAACGTCAAGTTTCTGCAGTGTTGAATTTCATTAATAAATGTTGACCATTTTTCTTGAGGATTTAGCATCTGTGATTGTATGAAACTAAAATTTATTCCTCCCGCTCCATGATAAAAATGGAATTTTCCTAATTGGGTAAACGGCCGACAACTTTAAAAGGGCAATCAATGCGTAATGTTATCCCTAGGTGATCAGATAAAGCTGTATTGAAACAACCAACCTCAATTGATCATCATCATCTGTGTTGGTGAAAATACTATCAATACAACTTACTTTATTCAATAAAGATGATCTCTAATAGAAATAAAGAAGGGTGGGAAATGATAGTAACTTTCTTTCAAATACATTTTTATTTTCTCTGTATAAATGACGAGAATGAATTGTGATTGTCAAACATTTTTGAAAACATTTTTTAAGGAAAATATCCGTTTCGTGGTCAAAAATGTTGAAAATCAAATGTTGTGTCTGTCCGTGCACCCTATATTTTAAAAACCGCTAGAGATTTCAACTTATATTCTTTGTTGGAAGATCTGAAAAGCTTTTAAAGTAATTTCGTTCATCTGAAGTGAGTCCATTTTTGTTTTTGGACTTCTTTACACTTCTTTACAAATACAAAAAATCTGAATCACCTTCATTCAAACAATATTTTGATTTTGATTTCGGGAAACATAAAATCAAATAAACCATTAGAGATTTTGAACTCAAACTTTGAGCTTAATGTTTGATAGAAGATTTTGGCGAAGAAAAAATACTTGTTAAGTAATAATACAGAACTACTTTTATTTTCAGTTTCCTGACACGTGTTTTGATCATGCCCGATCATTTTTAAATGTTAAATTAAACTCAGTTTAACCTTTGAAAATGATCGAGTATGATCGAAACACGTGCCAGGAAACTAAAAATTACATATCTGGTTCCATCAAGAGGGTAACTCTACAGGTATCAACTATATTTGATAGAAGATTTGATAACCTTTTGAAGTACTTTCTTCTACCGAAACTGAATGATTATTCTGAAGCATTTTTTGTCCGGTTTTCCTTTACAAGTACGAAAAATATTATAAAATTTTTCGAACAAACGATGAAGGTAATAAAAAACTTATATTCAAATAAAATTTGGATACACTTTTCTGGTTTCGAAAAAAATCAAATAAAACAAAAAATGGTTAGGTATTTCAAACTTTGAATCTTTGTCGGAATTTCTAAACAGATTCTTGCAAAATTTCGCCCACCGAAGGTGTTTATTCGAATATGTTTGCTTTTTCGGAATACGGAATTACAAGTGGAAAAATAATTATGCGAGGATTTTTGAGTTAGTAAGATTATTTTATTACTTCTAAATAATCACGCGTCTATAGGTCGCATGATGCCATTTGTTGACTGTTAATTAAATTAGAGAAGCTATTACTCATAGAAAATAAGACTCCCAAGAACTCAAACTAAGACGTTTTAATGATTTTTACATTAAAGGTTAGGATATTGCCTTATTTTCCTTTAATAACAATTCTGGATTTACCTTATAGGCCTAATATAATGAAATGTTAAAATACATATTATAAATTAAACGTTCCCTTGCATAAATTGCTCTACAAAAAGTTTTAATAGCATTTACTTAACTTAAGTAACATTAATTAGGATAATACCAACGTGTTTTATTTAAATTTAGATTATATTCAATTCACCCAGTAAAAATAGTGATAGCTAATAGAATTAATAAATTGAATAGAAGTTATTCAATCAAGCCCTAAATAGTTTGATGGGCTGTTCGCCGAAAAGAGATAAATTCGTAAAGTTCATTAATCCAATGCACAATAACATTCTGATTACAGTGGAGGCAGAGCCCAGCGCATCCATTAATTTCCTAGACCTGGCTATCATACGTACAGAATGTAAATACGGTTTTAGCATATTCCATAAACCTACTCACACCGACACAACAATCCACATAACTTCCTTCCACGCCGCGGCCTATGCAATCCAACGCGAAGGGCGGAAATGTCTAAAAATCATCATGTTTTGACAACTAATACATATACATAGGGCAGATGCGTGTATCACGATCTCATTAATCATTGATGAAGTGATTACTGGTTTACATTTTTTGTTTTCGTTAACATTAATTATACAATGGTTATCCGAAAAGTAGTACTCATTTGGGAATAGATAAAAAACTAATATATATTAACAAATATTAACGTTTTATTTGTAAAAACAATATTTCTTTTACTGTTGTACCATTGTAATAGCAATATTCTGAAATAAATGTATTCTTATTTTTAAAACGTACCTTAAACTACTTCTCTATATCGTTTAAGCATTTGTCGTAACGTGTGACGAGTTGTTATATCCCAGCTTCATATTCCTTCACTGCCAGTGTATCAAGGTACGTAATCTTTCTTTCGTGCCAAGAAGTCTTTGAGTTTTGTAAACAGATGGTAATCTGAAGGAGCTATGTCTGGACTATAAGGTGGATACTTGAAAGTTCGTCACCATGGGTGTAGTCTCTTCCTAATTTGAAGGTACGACATAAGCGCCGAACAGATAACTCATGTATAACATATTCTCCAGACACATTCTTCAATTGACGATGAATATCGCAAGGTCGCAAATTTCTTGGGTTGAGAAATTTTATCACCACCCTAACTTAACAACCGGCAGCGTTCTTTATTTTTTTATTATTATAAACACCCACATAAACAGAACAGTCAATACCAGAGATGTAACTTTGCACAAAGATAGCTGAAATACAAGTGAATATGTTAGCGGCTACTCTATTCGCCAGCGTTCCGCACAGTGCCAACAGGTACTACTTTCCTACTACCCCTCGTACATCAACTTTGTCAGAGGATAGTAAGTCGTCAGATATCTCTTATTCAGTTGCCATATTTTATATCAAAATTATGTGGAATAATTATTTCTTGGTTATAACAGTTCAATTAATCTTAATTTTGCAATATGTATGCATTGTCTTTTAACTATTATATAGTTGATAGCGTGTTTTGTTTTAAATTTTTAAGGAGTAGAAATGATCAGCACAGATTGCTATAAATTCCTAATACGATTAATTGCCCTTTCTTTTGCAACGTTCTGTTGATTCGCAACGCCACAATTAAAGAGTCCGATAACAATAGAATTAATTTAAATATAAATGCGCTTCGCCCAAGGTCACATTAACATAATTAATAGCGGTGTCTTTATTTGCAGCGAAATTGCCAACACTACATACCGTTTAGAAATATGTTCCCGTGTATTTCATCTTGATTATATCGGATGTAAAATATAGTCTTCGTACGATGTATTGTGATCAATAAAAAAATATATTGAATACCATTACATATGACGTGACATTATAGCTATCAATAAAAGACAAACTGCAGCCGGTTAACCTATATCATATTGACGTATATCGGAAGATACGTACATCATTTTCGACCTTTTGTTCGCCTGTGTGCACTTATGTATCTCTATCGGATGTGTTCGATAATCATGTAATAACTATTCATCATTTATGGAGGTAGGAAATTAAGTAACGTTGTTAACAATGGATAATAAATAAACTGCCAATTATATAATTTTATTAATTAGCTTTCAACTATTATAACCTGAATGCAATCGTCCAGTCTTTTTGACCACAAGGCCTCTTTTCCGCCGTGTCATTTGTATACTTGTGTATGTATGTTTAAATTATTGCCTCGTCATTCTAAAGCGTCATTAATAATATTCCAACCGGTCACCCATCCGAATACAGGCTCGTGCCAACAATGCTTCACTTTCGCTATCGCTAATTCGGCTGGAAACTAGTATCAGCTCTTATTAAATTTTCATTTGTACTATCATTGTAAGTATTGTAATATACTGTCATTTTTAGAAATGATGTGCTCTTGTTCTATATTAGGAAATAATAAATTGGCCTGGCGTACACTTGATCTACCACAGTACCAAGCATAGGTTAATTTACGCATTATTAAGATAGGTCAGGATTACGCTAGGGTTATGTTATCCTGACCTATCACAATAATCCGTTTTTTGTTCAATAAATTTAATTGTTTAAAAACAAACTAAAGTTTAAATTTATTCGATTTTGAGCTGTTATATTTTATTCATTTCACTTTTAACTAATATCTTCTGCTATTTTTTTTAAAGATATTTCTGATAAATTTTAATATTTCACATTTCTAGCTTCCTCCCAACGTTTTTGTATTAGTCCAATAAAATTCAATATTTTAATTGCCCAGTTTACATAAATTTTATTTGAACTTAGCGTACTTTTGACCTACCTTATATCGAATAATGAAACTCCCACTTAACCCGTGGTGAAACATTTTTATATTAATTAGAGGTTAATTAAAAACTTGTTGTAAACACCAAGTATTTAATTAATCTCTAATTACCTCATATCGTTTTATATTATTATAGCGTACTCTTGGCTTAACCCAATTCTACTCTTCTATATTAGTCCAGACATCATTAATAAATAATACATTAATCCGGCGTACCCTTGACCTACCACAGTACTAAGATCTAATGCTATCTTGACCTATCTCAATAATCCGTAATAAACATAGTCTTTTTTGAGATATTTAGAGTATCTGTTTAATAGATTTTAAAGTTTTAAAGTTACAAATGTTAATTGTTTGTGCCAATTTTCACCTGTTAATATTTTAACCATTTGAACAATTTTTAACTAATAACTCTTACTATTTTCTTTAAATTGAATTCTGAAAATTTTTCGTATTTTAGTTTACTAGCTTTTTACAACGTCTTTGTAGTAATCCAATAAAATCCAACATATTAATCGTCCTATTTTGATAAGTTTTCTTTAAACTTAGCGTCCTCCTGACCTACCTCAATTCTATTTGTATTATTCGACTATTATCTCCTACAATTTTTGTTAAAGGTAATTCCGATAATTTTTATTATTTTATTTTGTTACCTAATTTCATAACATATATTAATCCAATAAAATCTATATTAATAAATTTTATATAAACCTAGCGTACTCTTGACCAACCCTAATTTGTTTTGTATTATTCTAGCATAATTTCGACTTAACCCAATACTCTCAATACTAATACAGACATTCAGTAGAAAATAGTACAATGTATTCAAGTCCTTTAGTTCGTTGTTCGTTGTCAGAGAAGTAGTTGCTTCAATAAGTGATTGTTTTGTAGTCTTAGAAAGATCCACTGTTGTAGATTTACGAAACGTTTTCGTATTTTTAAATTATTTGTAAATAGTACATTGACCCTGCTTACTCTCGACTTACCACAATACAATGAATATTGATCTAGCGTTACCCTGACCTACCTTAATAAACCGTAAATTAAGATAGAGCAGTTGTACGGCAGACCAATAAATAGTTTGTTGTGGTAGGTCAAGAGTACGCTAAGTTAACATAAAAAATATGTGGAATGTAATCGAAATAGGATCAGATAATAGCTCGCTAACGAAAGCAATTTAAACTAATCAGAAAAGTAATAAGAGTAATAGTTGAAAGGAAGTGAAAATCAGCAAACACTTTACCATTTAATAATGCTGAAAAATACGGTCACCATGATTTGATAGTCAAATTTTTGATCATAAAAAGAGCGTACAAGCTGAAAGAAAAAAAATAGCTGGAAGGTATAGAGAGTTGTTTGAGGAGAGGCTAGAGGGAGTTAAGAACAAGACAGAAAATTAAAATGTAGAAGAAATTTGGAAGTTGTTTAAAGATGGAGTCCTAGAAGCAGCAACCAAAAGTTGTAGAGTAAACAGAAGGAACAGCAATAAGAAACAAATAGCATGGTGGTCGGAAGAAGTAAGAGAACAAATAAAATAAAAAAGATGGAATGGAAAAAATACTTAGGCAACAGAACAGAAGAAAATTATAGCAAATATAAGAAGGAACGGGAATGGACGAAAATAATATCGGCAAAGGAAAAGCAATGGAAATAATTCGGAGAAAAAATGGAGCAGAAAAAGAAAACCTAGACACTAGAAATAAATGGAATGAAAATGAATAAGGCAAAAACTAAAGTAATAGTAATTGGTAATAGGAGAGGAGCAGGAGACATTGAAGATCGAAATAGAATGCGAAAAAATAGGACACGTATCAGCATTCCAGTACTTGGGAATAATGGTAGATACCAAAGGATCGCAAAAAACAGAAATAAACAAGAGGATCGAAAAGGCAGCATAGATGTACTACGAAACGAGAAATGGATTTATAAACATGAAGGAGATATCAAGCGATACAAAGATAAAAGTATTTAAAACAATACATAGACCCATTTTAACTTATGGATGCGAATCATGGGCATTAACTAAGAAGCAAAGTTGCAAAATACAAGTATCAGAGATAAAATTCCTGAGAAGAGCCAGAGGTGTGATAAAAAACGACAGAATTAGAAACACAGAAATACGAAAGGATTTAGAAGTACAATCAACGCTAAATTACATAGAAGATAGACAACTACACTGGTGGGGACACTTACAGCGTATGGAAGAAACTAGACAAGTGAAAAGAGTATGGGGAGCCAGGACGCAGGGAAAGAGGAAAAGAGGAAGACCTAGACTATTATGGGATAAAGAGATGGAGAAAGCAATTGAAGCAAGAGGAAAAACATGGAAGGAAGCACAGAATCTAACGAAAGATATAATTAAATGGAAGAAGTTTGTACAATACTAAATATAAACACAAACCCAACACCATTATATGGTAGTAGGGTACAAGAGTGTGCCAGAATGGACCCAGGTCGATTTTTGCACCATATGTTAACTTTGGGGAGAAATGGGAGAACTGGTTGAATATTCAATCTTTTTTGGAATGATAGAAGAATTTCTACCTTATTTTTACGCCATCAGTGAACTACAAAAATTGAGTGAGTGAGTTTATTAACAAATGTCTTTTGAACACTCTGGGATTCTACGTTGAGCCGGAATAAAAGCGGCTTGGATGATATAGACGTTTAAATTGATATAACCCAAAAGTTGCGCCTTTGCTGCATTTTATGTAAATTTTGTGCTCTATTCAATTATAAAATGACGATGGATCGTCCATCTGCTTTCAAAGATCTGAAATTTATGAACCCCGAGAGCTTATACACTCTGAATAAGCTGTCGATTTTGTTAATCGAGGCAATTCTAATGCTAATCTTGTTGTTTGCGAACAGGCAACTACATCTACAGAAGCTAATGATTCTTATGGTTATGATGACTCGGCATCCGCTCAATAATTTGCGCCAAATAAATAAAACCATCAATAAATAACCGATGAAAATAATGAAGAAGATTCCACCGATACATTTGTATAAGCCAAGAATGATTCATATAACTGGATAAAAATTAAATTAAAAAATTAATTTGAATTAACATTCTATAGGAATCTCGAACTAAAACTTATCAGTAGTGCAGATTCAGCTTTAGATATCTTCACAAGTCTATTCAATCAAGAATTGATGAACCTAATAATTACCCAGTGAAATCTATATGGCAAGTAAAAAGGTATCAAACTAGAGTTGAGAGAAAATAAAGTAATATCTGTCATATGAATGTTGATTATGATAGACCTTGATAATTTGCCGAGTATTCGATTCTACTTGCCAAAAGATATGAACTTGCAAATGAATAGTATTGCAAACGTAATCCAAAGTTTCTTAAAATATTGCGTTAGATAAATATAAACGACAATTTAAAAATGCCAAAAAGGTAGATCCAAAATACGATAATTTAAACATTTGATGAAAATCTTGAATCAAAATTTCTTGTCGGCTTTTGACTTTTCATTTTCAAGGTAAAACAATCTTAAAGGAATATTGCCGAGACTAATTCAGTGACGTTTTAAAGCCTGGGCTTTAGCATGCTTCTGCAATTTTCAATCTAAATGCAAAAATCAAAGTGAGGAAGTAGAATCTCTGCGTAAACGATGGTCTGCATATTCTTCGAAATGGTTTTACATTACTCAACAAGCTTTTGGAAAGTTATTTGTATGGGTGTATAATAATTAGAAGAATGAACTCGCTTTCAAAGATATGAAATGTATGAACCCCGAGAACTTATATACGCTTTAAACAAGCTATTGATTATGATATTTAAGGCAATTCTAATTCTGATAATGATATTCCTGTTTGCGAGCAGGTAACTAGATCCACGCACAAGCGCACTAGACAAGATAATGATTCTTATGATAATGCTGACCAGGCACCCGCTGTAAAATTTGCACCAAATGAATAAGAAGAAGATCTTTCAACAAGATTGATTCTACGTACAAGTAGACAAAAATTATATTCGAAAATTATTTTCAATTTGCATTTAGTAGGGATATCGAACTAAAACTTATTACTAGCGCAGATTCAGCTTTAGACATCTTCACAAGTCTATTCAATCAAGAACTAATGAACGCAGTGAAATCTATATGACGAATAATAAGGTATCAAACTAGATTTGATAGAAGATAAACTAATATCTGTCATAGGGATGTTGATTATGATGGACCTTGATAATTTACCGAGTATTGGATTTTACTGCTTAAGAGATATGAACTTCCAAATGAATAGTATTGCAAACGTGATATCCATAAAGATGTTCTTTAAATATTGCGATTGATTATTTAAAAATGACAAAGTAGAACCAAACTACGATAAATTATATATAATAATGCATTTGATGAAAATATTAAATCGAATTTTCTTCTCGGCTTTTGATCTGGAAAGAAATTTGTCAGTTGATGAAAGCATGGTTGCGTTTAAAGGTAAAACTATCCTGAAGAAATATCTATTGCTGATGCCAATTAAGTAATGTTTTAAAGTCTGGGCTTTAGGATGTGTCTGCAATTTTCAGTCTAAATGCGAAAATCAAAATTGGGAAGATCATTCTTCTATGTCTAAGCGTGTTATTCTTGGACCTTTAAACGGATAAAATACTGCATTTTCTTCGAAATAGTTTTACATTACTCATCAAGAAAAAGAACCGGCTAGAAGAAGAGGTGGAGGAAAGAGGAATATTGCCGGAAACGCAAGGCGGATTTAGAAAGGGCAAGGGAACGCGAGATCAAATCTTTACGCTTGCAAGGGTGGTTGAGAAGATGTTAGAGGAAAAAAAGAGTGTATACGCGGAATTTGTAGACTTGAAAGCAGCGTATGATTCTGTGCCTAGGGAGAAATTGATGGAATGTCTGAAGAGGAGAGGTGTGAGTACGATGACGGTGGAATGGATGAGAAGGGTGTATGGAGAGACATGGATGAGAGCAAAAGTGGGGGATAATATGTCAGACAAGGTTAGGATGTGGAAGGGGGTTAGACAAGGATGCCCGCTCAGCCCTTTGATATTTAATATATATATGAGTGAGCTTGAGGAGGTGCTGAGAAAAGGGCAGGCGGGCGGAGTAGTGATTGGGAGAATGAAAGTATGGATGTTGGCGTACGCGGATGATATAGTGCTACTGGCGAGAGATTTGGGAGAGATGAAAGATATGTTAGGAAGAGTTGAGAGGTATATGAATAAAAGGGGTCTACGCGTGAATGTAAAGAAAACAAAATGGATGAAGTTTAGGAATAAAGGAAGAGAAGGGAGAGTGGAGGAATTGAACTGGAAAGGAGAAGTGATTGAGAGAGTAAAATAATTTAAATATCTCGGGTTTGTGTTTACGAGTGGTGGGGGATACAGGGAGCACGTCAAATACTTGCAACAGAAAGCAAGGAAGGCATGGTGCATCGCAAAAGAGAAGTGGGGAAAGCTGGTAGAGGGAAACATCCTGATGACGTGGAAACGTGGGGAATGAAAGAGTATGATTGCATCGAGAGAGAGCAGACGACGTTCCTGAAGCAGCTACTAGGAGTGGAGAGATCAAATCCTAGGTATATTCTGCTTCAGGAATCAAATCGGTATAGTATGCACGTAGAGGTAATGGAAATAGTGTCTAGGTATGAGATGAATGTGAGTACATGGAATAGTGAGAGATTAGTGAAAGAGGTATGGAAAACTTGTGTAGGGGTAGGAGAGTGTAAATGGAGATTGGAAAGAAAAAATATGTATGAAAGAGCGGGAATGGCGGAAACTGTAGTGAATGATTGGCTGGAGCAGGGAGTGAATGTATCTTCTTGGATGAAGGAAAAATGGCTGGAGGTGGAAGCGCAAGAACGGCAAGAGAGTATTGTAAGGAGTGGGTACAACCCAATGTATAGAAGATGGCAAGTGTATGGAAGGATGCTAAAGTATCTATTGAAGGCAGAGTGGACAAGGTCCAAGAAAGTGACTCTGGCAACAGCTAGATGTGGATCGGACGAAAGAGGAAGGAAGGTATGGATAGGGGAACGGTATGGTAGGTGTGCTTTGTGCGAGAATGGAAGGGACACATGGAACCATCTAGGCAAGGAGGATGGGGCGGGCGTAGAGATTGTGATAAGAATGGGTTGGGAAAAATAAATCCGAAGAAAGGGAGACTGAGACAAGAGGAATATTATTACAATATAATTATGATTTATTTGATGTATATATGTATATATGTTTGTAAAGGATGCCAATAAAGGTTTTTTTTGTTTTACTCATCAACCTTTTGGGGAGATATTTATATGGGTGTATAACAGTTTTTAAAAAATCCGAAGAATAAACTCGCTGGTGATAAGATAAACGTTTAGTTTCTAGTGTGATTTGTTCTGAAATTTCGTTTCTAATGTGGAGAGACAGAGGAAAGAAATACGTAGTTGATGCAAATTCAAAGCATAAAATCATCTAAACTCTGATAATTTTGTATCTGAGCAAAAGGTTTCTAAAGAATTTCGGGATGACCTTGATGCATAGCAAAAATAAATTATTATAAAAGTATGGGAGGCGTGGATAATTTTCTTCAGCTGCATACTTTTAATAACATAAGTGTACGTTGCGAGGATGGTGGTTAAAACTTTTTTACGACTGCCTCGAACTACTATATATTTTATAAAACTGCGTCGTTGATTTCAGATCAAAACCTGAAGCCTCCCATCATATTTTGAAACATTTTAGTAAATTAACTTGTAGGGGAATACTCTGGCCTCATAGAGATGGCTTCGTGGTTGATGATAACGAAGAACAAAATGATGAAAGTTGGTGGTCAAGTGAAAACCTTTGAAGAATTACCTCAATAAACCACTTTACATAGGTGCTCTAGATGCAGCACTGACAAAAAGCTTAAGCAATATGCAGTACACCCACTGTAAAGTTGCTCAAAACAGAGATTCGGATTGAAGGACTAATTTAGAATATTGATGTTTGAAAAGTAATTTGAAAATTTATGCAATGTTTTTTTCCCTCTGTACGTCCAACATATATATCTATGAGAGTCTCTATTTTTTGTTTGTTGTTATTTATCCTATAAATGCTTAAGAAAAAATAATTATTGGAGGTTAAGATGTTTTAATTGTTACTGGAAAACAGTTGAAAACTAATAATAACCCAAATAGTTGTTATTTTTGAAACAAAAGTATTTTTTAAGGTAACTAAAACATTGTCAAAAAAGTAATTAGATTAAGAAGATTAATTGAAAATAGTTATTCATAATTCCTTTTAAATATGATAGAAAAGCAATATTATTTAAAACAATGGAATATTAACAATTGAGAGGAGCTGAAAATTGTTAAACATGTAAAAAATATCATTACATATAATAATATATATGTCTAAAAATTTTATGCAGAAAAAAAATCTTATATGTACTACCGGCTGAACGGTGGGTTAGAGGACATCCACCCTACATATACAATGAGTACAAATCTAGTGATATCCAAAAAAAATTAAATTACAAAGGTGATAATATGTTTTTAAAAATCCACACCTCTGTTATTTTTAACTGAAAGGTAGGATAGAACTTATCTACACAGTTTTTGTTAACCTAATTCACAATGTTGTTTTCGATTTAAATAATCATACAAATAGTTTAATTTTGAATTTAGCTGCAAATTTGTTATTTATGTATTTATGTTATCGAATTTATTACTTTAAAGAATTATGCATCCGTTTTTCTAAACTGCTATTAATTAGATCCCAATAACAAAGGACACCGGTCACCCATCCGATCGCAGACCTGGAGTAACGATGCTGCACTTTTTCTTAAACTACTAAAAATTAATATATAATAAGTTTTATCAAATGCTTTAAAACTATTCCAGTTAAAGATTAATGAAGATTCAGTTGCATATCTCTAGTACCTTTTGAAAAATAGCTCTCAGAGACAGATCACAGACGCATAAAGATTTCAAAATTTGTCCTGTTCATCTAATTTTGTCTCGTAGGTAAAGTATCCATCGTTACATATACGTATCATCAATACACGAGCATATTTCGACTCTAATCAATACATTTCTATGCCAAAACTGACTAATTAAAGCCGTTCCGAACGACTTTCATGCGGTAATTATATTTCGTCAATAATCACGCTTTTTTTGGTTATTGGCTTTGCCTAAAAGAACTACGAACATTTTTCTGTCTTTTACACGAGAGTGATTTTATATGTTTGTATCGACTAGTTCTAATACTACCAAATATGGGTATATAATAACAAAATATTTAAAGGTTTTATTTATTTTATTTAAGGTAAACAGTAAGATTGAATAATAGTGAATTATTTAACTGATTAAGGCTAAGGCGCTTACTTCGTGATAATAAAATATTATTTCAATTTATTTTAATGAAAAATTAATTTTATAATCGTTTCACTTCCATTGTTCTGTGTGAGAAACTATTATATTATCGTTGCATAAAACTCTTTTTATTGAATTATATATTCCCATATCGAAATCTAATTTATTATCGGTCACGTTGATTCGTTTTCTAGGTTTCCCATACAGTCGATGCTAGTGCGTTATTATGACGTGTGCAATTGTTCACAGCGGAGAAATTATATTTGCTTTATAAATAGCTGATTTATAGTGTTTTTCCGCAACCACATTGGAAAATGTTTTGAAACATGTCATTAGCTCGATATTGTGAGATTATGAATAGACTGAACACCTGCGTGTTAGTTCAAAGCCTGTGGAAAATGTATATCCAAATATAACACATTTTAATATTATTAGATATTTTTATTAATGTGCAATAATTATAAAAAAAAATACTAGTATTATAAATTCCACCCCCGGTGTGTTTATTTCCTAAAATGATCGATTGAGTTATTGTGTGTAAACTACGATGTGGCTCGTATTGAAAATAAAAATAAGAATATCCCTTCTGCAATAATCGCCCAGAGCTGTCAACCCGTTTATAAACAGGCTTTACTTGATTCCATTTGACAAATGAAATTGAATAGTACTTAATGGAAAAGACCAAATAAAAGCAATTTATTGATGCCGCACTGGCGTTTGCACATTATCACCGCAGATATTTCAAAAATTTAATAACAAATCTATAGATACGTTACATCCTACTGTATTACAATCACTTTGATGGATTGTCCGTCATTTTTTTTTCGGCGGAAAAATTAATTGCTCTCATTGCTCTTCAGCTATCGTCGGCCGTTCAATAAAATCCCAAATAATTAATCCGATTCGCATAGAAACATTATTTTTATTGCGTTCATCAAAACAAAGCCCTGCCATTTCTAAATTAAAATGTACCATTTTTGGGCAGATAATAATTGTATATTTAAATAATAAATCTGCTTAAATTCTCAGATTATCTATTACTTTAGTATTTTAATACCAAATTTACAACTGTAAATATTTCCATTTTGACACTTTATCGAGAAAACCATTACTTAAAAAAAACTCCGGGCTTGAGAACAATGATGTGACTTTTGTAATTCATTAATCAATCTTATATACTGTATTATAAAATATTTCAGATTTTTGTTTAGAAATTGTAATTTAATCATAATGTTATTTTACGTTCATTCGTTGTATTTATTATTTTATTGAATTTTAATAATACCCAATAGATTATTTTATTAACAAATAATATAAAATATAATTAAAACTACGAATTTTAAATTATTTAAATTATTTGAATCTTAAATATTATTATACGATGATTTTTATTAGGTTTAGTAATAGTTAGCAGCAATTTGCATGTTATAAACCTCATAAAAATACACTATTTATTTTTATTACACCTTACAACCAATGGAGGGTTATTGTGTGTGTTTTTTAAGATGTGCACATATGGGCAATATAAGTTTGATAAGATCCTATAAAATTCCCAGCGGAAAGTGGGAGCGATGAAGGTGGAATAAAAACACCTCTGTGCGCCAGACATATACATAGTTAGATTACTTGAGTACAAATGAATTATTCCAACAGGCATATTAAATAACTAGCTGCAAACTGCTATACAAAGAGATAGCTACAAGGAAGGTAGACAAGTAGGTGTTATACATCTTCTAATCGATAATGAATTTAAGCACTTAAAAATATTGTGATTAAGTTTTAAATAAATAATTATTAATGTAATTGTTAACACGTAAAAAAGAGGTTTTAAAATCTATTGATTAAAAATTGATTCCATGTAAAATTAGAATTTATTCAATTGAATTGCGTTTTCTTTTCAATAGAATTATAAATTTCGTTGATTGTCGACTGCGCAATTAATGGTTCGCCCCTGAGTAAAACCACTCGAAAATAGGTGACTTGGAAATCTGTTATATCAATACATATGCGTGGATGTGTGAAAATAATTGAACCGCCATCAGCGAACGCCTCAGTTAGCGTTAAATTGTGCTTTAAGTGGTATTTCTTTTATTTATCCATTAATCAGATTCGGAAAAGCGGTGAAATTTATGTGTGCGCCCGACGAAATTAAACGAGGGCAGCCATTAATCAAAGGTCCTCAATCTAGGAATAAATGAGTAAATATGAGCTGGCTTCATTAGAAGTGGAAGAACATTATAAACTAACACAAAAGTATTAAATCTGTTCTCTAGTTACACAATCATTCTTCATAAATCATGATTAACTACTCGTGGAAAAGTGGTGTTTGGTAAACAAGGGGGTCGCGGCGCGAGGGACGCAAGGGTAGATTATGACCCCAGGCCATTCTGTGGGTGTCGTAGAGGACAGTTATAGCCGACGGCCAATATAACTCTGGGCCAGGTAGGTGTTTCTACATAAATAATTTCTTGCCGGCCGATACCTACCTCGAAAAGAGATTGGAAACGTTTCCACAATTGCACATTTAAAGCCCCTCTTGAAATATACGATTACGGCCGGAGATGTATATATTAAGCAACCTCTTAATAAAACCACACAAAGCAAGCAATTTTGAAACATGGAGAACTAATTATGAAAAGACAGAACTTTTCTTATTATCGTATAATTCTACGAGTTTCCATTTCAACTTGATAATGAAACTTCTGGCTTCGTGGTAACACAAAAATTGCAGCCAAAGAGACTAAATTGTTTACATTAACATTATATTATTTATTACCTCTAAATATTCTCATAATACAAAAACTAACTTCAGTTTATCCACTTTATTTACCCTAGTTTTCACTCCTTTTAGTAAAACAAAATTGTCAAACATCATATTATTAAATACCAGAAATTAATAACACTAATATATCACGTAGTTAATATAAATAATGTTGATAACTTGCTGCTCATATTTTTTTTAAAACATATAAATTTTAACTATATAATAAGTAAAATATGTGCAATTAACATGCAACCCCTCGGCGTATTTTATAGGATCATGTGCTACTTCCGTGATTAAATTACGTGGAATGAAAATTAATAAAATGGGGAAAAGGCTTTAAACACTAATCTGGACTTTGTTGCAATTGTGGATCGATGGCCTACCCGCATCACTAAACGATTTGTTTCCTTTCCAATTCCGATTCTCGCTATTAAAACATCGTTAAAATGTGCTCCGAGTAAACAGCCTTTTAAATCTAATTGTTTTGCATTCCAGTAAGTAAATGTTTTGACGTATAATAAAAATATACTGGTTAATTAATCGCCCAACTATTGCAGAATTAAATTTACAATTTCAAACCGAACTGAAATCATGTAGTTAGTAAATCAAGAATAAATTTTAAAAAGCGTAGATCTAAAGGTACTAGACAATATAAAAATGGTGATATGGCTATCGTACTACTTTATTATATTAATTTAACGTAAGCCTTAAACGATTAACTAAAATCTCAAAAAAGCTTAAATTTGAAAAATTGCTAAAGAGGAAAACCTGCAGAATTATAAACACACATTATAATAATATAAACGGATAGACCTCATTCTTTACTTTGCCTGAGGATCTTTAATAGTAATTCAGAACTGCCGCTCTATAATACTATCGAAACTTTGCTAATAAAAGCTTAAATTAAATTAAGGTTTTTTAAATAACCCCATTTTACTTTGAATATAAAACCTCTAGAATTTTAAAAAGACATTATAATAATACAAATGATCCTCTTCTCACAGTTCATCAATTCATAACTGTTAAATAAGTAATTGTGGAAGCTTTCGCGTGAAACATTTTGAATCGTATCAGTTAAGCGAACAGTCTAGCAAAGATCTTTCTTTTTGGTTTAAATGAAACTCAATATATGACAGAAAGACGGAAAGTCTATAGCCCAGATGGACTAACAGATATTAATTGTTTATTTATGTAATTTTGAATGTAATAATTATGTATAAGTCCGATTAAAGATTATTGTAATTATTAATATAAATTCTCTACCTTACCTCAGGATATTTTATGGTAGTTTAGAACTGTCGCGCTATAATAGTATCGAAAATTTGTTCTTAAATCAATAAAACTTGAGAAATAACCCCCATAAATGTTGTTGACAATTGACAGTTCACTGACAGGTATACGCGTACTTGATGGACTTAATGTTCCTGTTTTATAACCTTTGCTGCACTTGTCTCGGAAATTGTGAATCCTACGCAAAAAAGGCTACATTAATTATAGTACTATTCATCATATAATTTATATTTAAATAAGTAATGAAAAAATGTTTTTTGTTATCTACAACTTTTATTTGAAACGTTTTGTGTTTTTTGTTTGTTTTTTTTAAAGGAAAATTCTAAAAAATGGTCTTTACATTTTATTCTGTTTTATCCATTAATATCTATATATTTTTATGTTATCACCAGTTATATATTTTCTATGAAATACTTATATACAGGGTGTATTGTGAAAGTAATGTGCATGATTTTATTGTGATGCGTCTGCCCTTTTTTGGTCGTAAGTTTGCTCCGAGAAGTCTGAATAGAAAGACGTGCCTCCGCGTGATGTGTATTTTTTGACTTTTGAGAAAGAATGCAAGAGATGCTTCAAGAGGCCTTCCAGAATGACTGCATTTTAAGATCACAGTCCGTCGATGCAGCATCTAGCAAACCGCTGCGAAGCTTGGGAGGAAAGTAGTGACGCAAGACCAGAAAGAACTTCGAGTTTCCCGCTATCAATTATTAATATTGTTACAGGGAACTCAATCGCAATCAACTAGACAGTATTGAAGCATTGATTTTTCAGTCGTTAGTACTGGTCAACACGCTTAAATTGAAAAGGAACCGCATTAGTAATTTGCCAGATGGATCTTTCTTTGGACTCACAAACATCAAAATTTTGTAAGACTTTTTGGCCAATAAAATTATTTAGTGGTCATAACAATTAATTTTATTTCAGGTTGTTCGATTATAATTTAGTGACGGTGATTAAGAAGGGATGGCTGTATAATCTGGATAATTTGAAAACTCAAATCAAGAATTATCGGATTTGATTCAAAATGAGCTGGAGTTTCTTAACTATGTAGTAACCGGAGATGAATACTTGATGTTCGACTACTACCAAAAATCGAAAAGGCAGAGCAGCGAGTTGAACACAAAATTATCGCCCCGCCCCAAGAAAGCGCAAATGAGCAAGTCTTGCATCAAAACGATGCTCATTGTCTTTTTTGATTTTGAATTTGTACCGTAGTAACAAACGGTCAATTCAGCCTTTTACCTGGAGGTGCTCAACAGATTAAGTCGCGTACGTGAGGTCTGACATCATCACGGTAAGGCTCCATCATGACAATAGCCTTAGCCACACGGCCTTAATCGTTACCAATTTATGTATGTTCGAGGTTTGCGAACTAAATTAAACGAACTGCGCTCGTCCGTTTCCCTAGCTAAATTCGATGTCTACATTATCTATGAAACATGGCTTAGTGATGATATTTTGGACGCTGAGTTGGGGTTTGGGGGGGAGGGTTATAATATCTTTCGACTTGATAGAGACCCACATTCATTTGGAAAGTCCCGTGGCGGTGGAACACTAATTGCTGTTGACAGAAATACAGATCCCATTTATAAGGAGTGTTCGACAAATTCAAGAAGAATTGTTTATTTCAGTGTCTGTGCACAACACGAAGATTCTCTTTGTAGGGATTTATTTATCATACTATGCTCCTGATTCTTGCTACGAACAGCACGCCTCCCTAGTGGAAGAACTTGCTGATGCATCACGGGATCATTATTCCTGTATTCTAGGTGATTATAATCTTCCAAATATTACGTGGGTCAATACCGAGTTAAATGTTTCAACTAATTCTTCTTATAAGTTCGCGCAATCTATCGCGGAAGCATTTAGTGCTTTAAATACACAACCAGTTAACGACATAACAAATATGAACTCATTCATGTTATACTTGATGTTTTTAGATTCACTCTTTACCGGAAATTGTACTGTCTTAAAAGCTCCTTTCCATATTTTACCTTGTGATGCTTATCATCCTCCAATAACATTGGACATTGAACTGCCGTAAGAAAATGAAATGAACTTAAACTGAGATAGCCAGTTTGTCTATAACTACTGTAAAGCTGATTATATGTCATTAAGTGACATTACAAACATCTCTAGGGACAGTTTGTTTTTGGGTAATAATATCGATGATAACGTTGAGTTGTTCTACAAAACTATTTTTTCGATAATCATTTTATACGTACTTAAAATTATTTAAAAAAATAATTCTAGTCACAAACGTCGCTTTCCCAAATAGTTCAGTGCTGTACTTATAGATCTTATTTTCCTCAAGAAAAAGCTACACTTAAATTATAGATGTTCTGGAGATGACTCAGATTTTTTTAAAGTACACACGCTCGTTGTTAGAATAACTATATTTGGTCTATAGGGCAGTCTCTAAATAATCATCCTATTTTTTTGGAACTTTGTTAATACTAAAAGGAATAGTTCATCCATTCCTGAAACATTTGACAATGATGGTGAATTAAAAGATAGGCAGCGTATTGTCGACTTATTTGCAACTCATTTTGGTCCACCCTTAAACAGCGATTCCTTAAAACAATTTCATAAGCACTCTTACAATCATATCAATTTTAACCGTGTCTCTGATATCAAAAATCAAAATCACTGATGTTCTGTATGAATTGACACAACTAAAAGGCACCAAATGCTCTGGGCCGGATGAATTACCATCGACATTACTAAGACATTGCGCCTTCTCCTTCAGTCGTCCACTATGGATACTGTTTAACCTGTCTTTAGAGTCTGGATGTTTTCCTACCATTTGGAAAAGTGTTCTAATAGCACTTATCTTTAAATGTGGGAGTAAAAGTAGTTGTTATAACTATCGCCCGATCTCTATCTTGTCTTTTATTCCCAAAATATTTGAAAAACTAATTACTGCTACTTTGTCTGCATGTTTATCTCCCTCACAGTCGAATAGTCAGCATAATTTCAAAAGTGGTTGTTCTACTTGGCCCAACTTGCTTTCATACGGGCAATATATTACATCATCTTTGGAAGCCGGGTGTGAGGTAGATTACATCTACACCGATTTTTAAAGGCCTTCGATACAGTGGACCATGGTCTTCTTCTTCTGAAACTTAAACAAATTGGTTTAAATGACATACTGGACTGGATTCGATCCTCTCTAACCAATAGGATACAAACTGTACGAGTAGACAGTTTCATTTCGTCGGAAATATCCGTTTCCTCAGTGGTGCCCCAAGGGACGCATCTTGGACTACTTCTATTTAACATTTTATAAACGATGTAGTCAATTGTTTTCATAATTCTGAATGTTTTGCCGACGATATGAAAATATTTAAATCAATCACCGATAGTATTTCTTCTGAATTACTTCAGCAGGATTTGGACAGGTTTGATATCTGGTGTCATGGTAAAATCTGGTAAATCTAGTGTAATTATCTTTTCAAAAAAAGAGAACACTGACAGATAGACATGATAATAAACTTACTCGAGTATTCACTGTTAAAGATTTAGGAGTAATTCTCCTAAATAGGTGGTGCTTTGCCGATCATATAAGCTCTGCAACATCTAAGGCTTAACGAGTTCTTGAGTTCTTGGATTTGTAAAACGTAGTTGTATGGACTTCAAAAATTTAAAAACCATTTTAAACCTTTACACTTCCCTTGTACGCTCGCATTTGGAGTATTGCTCCATAATTTGGAATCCTTTCAGCAGAGCTGGGACTGAAAAAATTGAGCGAGTTCAGATTAAATTTGTGAAATATCTTTCGTTCAAGTTTGGGCTAACAGGACCTTGCCATTTTGTTGATATTTTTAAATCTTGACTCATTGGAAAAGACTCACCACTTTTATTAAGTTTGCTCCATTTTCACGTGCCTAAAAGAGATTTGCGTTCTTTTCGGTTTTTCGAGGACAAAAAAACAGAATATCACATTCTTTTTGACCAATGCAATCAAATCGCAAAATTAAAGAAATTGCGCACATTCAAATGACTTGGGATTGCCGGGCTCATAGGTCTTATATACGTACCCAAATTTTTCCCACGTAGAACAAGCTCTCCTGATGTCACCCTCCTGAAGTACCGACTTTCGGTCTTCAAGAGGACAGTGTTTTCGTGTTGAATTTTGGTTACGCAGTACGCGTTATATTATCTGTTTTAAACGCTACATCAATATTATTTGTAGTTCTATTTTCAATTCAAAAGTCCCTATAGGAAAATTAAATAGATCAGATATATATAAACTAAAATGCAAAGATTGTAATGGAATGTACATAGGGCAAACTGGCCGTAAATTATAAATAAGACTAAATGAACATTCACGAACAATTTAATTAATAACCGGCATTCTTTGGGCGAAGATTAACTCTAGATCATCCGTTTCGCCGGCAATGGATTTACTCGTGTCGTTAGAAATTCAAAGAGCCAAGACTAGTTGGGACGACCCCATTATTAACGACCAGGTTGATCTTATATTCTCCTCCTTATTTAATTGTATATAGATATGTTTTCAATGTATTTAGTTTACTTTAAGTTTGAAAATGATCAGCTCTTTATTTAATATTTAAGATGTATCACGAAGTAAACGCTTCAACCATTAATCAATTAAGAATACGAGTGATTATTCAAAGAAATCAACTGTGGTTCAAGCAACTTTTACTTTATACAATGTAG
Organism: Ontholestes murinus; assembly: GCA_963969525.1. Lineage (NCBI taxonomy): Eukaryota > Metazoa > Arthropoda > Insecta > Coleoptera > Staphylinidae > Ontholestes > Ontholestes murinus. The sequence continues at coordinate 14,337,026 of OZ018399.1, forward strand.
GAAAACAAAATGGTTTGAGAGAAAAAAATGAATATAAAGAAACAACAAAGTAGAATCTACAGGAACAAGCAGATGGTAGCGATGGGAAACAGGAGAAACGGTATATCAAAATTTAAGAGAGAAATATATAGAGAGAAAACTATATACCAATAATGTGATTAAAAGACGAAGGCAGGAAGAAAGCAAAGGAAAGATTATGAGGAACAACAAAGAAAATCACATAAATGTTTGGAAGAAAGAATAGAATAATAACGATAAACTATACTAAAAGTATCAAAAGGTAGCAATCTTCAGAGCGAGAGAAACGACAATAATAGGATTAACAACGCAGATTATGTTACATTAAAATGTCGAAAGAGCAGATTTTTTTGTAATGAAATGACTATGCTACAATAATAAATAAAACAAATGCATCTATTTATTATTTTTGAAATTATAAACATCTGTAGAAAAGTTCTTTAGTAAATCATCATTTTCAAATGGATAATGGGGATGACCCAAACTCGCAGTCATAGGACACATTCTTCAATTGCAATCAAATATATTTATAAATGCCATATCCTCTGCGATTTCCAAATGAAAAATGTTGAAATTCTCTTTGATTCTGGAGTTGGTCACGGATTTTGGAATAGTGATCATGCTCTTCTATACTTCGTACTTCAGCAAAACGTGCGCGACAGTCTTCGAGTACTTCGTAGCGATTTCCTTTAGTTTGGTGTCATCTATCAAGACGGGATCTTCGGGTTTGGCCCATGGACGGTTTGGCGATCCAAACAGGCTTTTCACCGTCATGATTATTAATTGCGATTTGCAATAATCGAACAGTTTGCTTTGGTTTAAATACGGAGGGCATTCAGTCTGAAGTTTTACTGGCTTTATTGTGGCAGTTGATAGAACACGTTCGATGCGGCGTTTGTTGAAATTTGATAAAGCAATTGATTTGACGTATCCTTTTTCCACAATTTTTTCGATTTCCTTCCAAACGTCAATATAATACATAATACTGAATAGGATTTTTCCTTCTTCATTTATAGGAAAGAAATTGGCATCCACAAAAATACCTGCATATATTCAGAGGAATCAACTGTGTCTATTATCTAACAGAAATGGGGGGTAGAATCAAAATAGAACTTAGGAGAACCTGGATGCGTATAATATAATAATATAATACGAATACAATGGGTATACTATAGCGCAAGCTTTCAACTTGAGGATCTTGGATTTGCACGTTTGTCTTATTCTTAGTTTTGTGTACGTACACATACTTCTTGCCCACGTAGAAACGGCTTCCCTGCTTGTCACTGGTACCTTTGATTTTCATAAATTTGTATTTCATAAACATGGATTTGGTGAACTTAATTCCGTGCTTCTTCGTTGGCCTCTCCGAGGCCTTTGCTTTCTTTTCGCTTTTGGTTTAACATCAACCATAATCAGTCAACAACATGAAATAAATGAAATTAGCAAAAAACGTGTGGATATTTAGAGGAATCAACTGTGATTCAAGCAATTTTCTATAAATAAAATGTAGGAAAACTATAGGTTTTAAGAGAGAAAAATAAATATAAAGAAGGAATACAGAGAACCAATTAGTCTATAATAATGTAGAGCAGGTTTGGGATATCATGTCAAAAATAATATTCCAAAACAGGATCTAAAAATAATGGAAGTACAGAAATGGAAATGAATAAAATAAAATCATAGAAGAGAAATAAACCCATTAAGAATTGTAAAGCCAAGAAAAGATAAAGAAGAGAATAAATATCTTAGGCTTAGTAAATTTGATGCTTGTCGCGCTAGACTCTTGACGAGAACAGATATTAAAATTAGGTGAAGAGCACTTGTTTTGTTCCATAATGTTTTTATTTTCAGTTGCCTGGCACATATTTTTGTTTTCAGGGGCCATTATCAAAGTTTAAACTTTGATAATGGTCAAGAAACTTAAAATTAAAACTAGTGTTACTTAATCTTAGTGTTTGATAGTGCCGAAGATCTTGATAGATAATTTTATATATTTTACCTTATTGGTAGACTCGATGATAAGAGTGATTAATTGGATATTACAAACAAAAATGTATTTCGAAGTAAAATAAAATATACGTAGTAGTTATTATAACAATGAAGTTTTAAATTTTGTTCTTATATTCGTTTGTTAAAATGTTAAAAATGTATTTATATAATAAATGAAAAGATTAAAAATTACAAAACTTTTTAATTAATATAACAAAATAACGGCCGGCTTTCTTAAACGCAATTTATATTTTAATTTTACCGGAAGGTCCGTTCTGTAAGCAAGTGCACAGTGTGCATTGTTCCCGAATCATAATAGGATTAAAAATCGGCCGGGGGATTAACCTCTGCCTAATAAGATTTAGGGTCCACCTTTAAATTTTCTACGGCGGGGCGTGAAGTCCCCCATAAACAGTTTATCAAAACTTTGGGACAATATGTTATTTTCTGTGTCGGGCCGCCTAGGAAATTTGATTTAATCTGGGACTGTATTTGGGGCATGATTTTTATAGAGCGACTCGATAGCATTGGCCCATTTTGTCAGCGTTGATAAGCGGACACTATCTCCATTCGGTCCCCCCATTGGGCGGAAGGGGATTTTCCTGAAACTATTAGGCTGCAGAGATTACCATTTCAAATCGCATTTTTCACGGCGAGATATAAAACGCATTAGTCAAAGTTAATATGGTCTTCGGTTGAGGGATTTTTTATATTGTAACGCTTACGAGATTCGTACTGTAATTAATTAACGCTTCAACACAATCGAGATTATTTTATTGAAGTTATAATGTGGATTTAATATCTATATTATTGTTTTAAGGTGTGTATAATTTAATTAAGTGACTACTGTAATTACGCCTACGATGATTACGGGATATTATCTAATAATTATTGGTTACGAAATTATATTTCCTTTAATATGAATATTTAATATCTTAATTATAACTTTTGTATTTATATAATACGATATATTAATTAATGTTTAATTTAGTAATTAAATACCTAGACATAAATATTGTATAATACGTTTTTTTTTTTTTTTAATAAGGTGTCTTGTTGGCCTATTGGGTTATATTGGGTTAAGTGTCTGCTCACGCGCGCAGGTATTGTGGGTTCGAATCACAACTGGGCGGCTAATTTTTCTAACGAAGAATTTATTGTGCGGATACATTGATGTTATTATCGGTGTCTTACATTACAAATATATACAACCCCCAAAAAATTATTTTTATAATAGAAAATTAATATAAAAACGTTTTAATTAAAAGAATATTATAATACTGTGCAAAAATTAATTAAATAATTATATCAATCACAATTAACATTATCCAATTGTATATATAAAAATAAATTTATCTCATTTAACACTTGGTGAAAGATTTTTGACTATTACTGATGAAGGTTTAAATTAAATTACATTTAAATTTATTATTTCTTGATAGTAGATAATTGCATAACTAATAGTTTAAGTTGATTTAAAAAATTATTTCATTTTAGTTTGTGTAAAAAAGTTTATTTAAACTAAAATAGAAAATTTGTTCGTGACGAAAATTAAAACAATGCCTTTAAACACATCATATATACAGGCCCATATTCCGTTTAAACCAAAATTATGTACAACATTTTAGTTGCCAAGAGCTATCGACCTGTGGTCGCCTTGTCCCCATCATAACTATTTAATTACAAAACTTCATAGTTCGTGGCATGGTTCCAAGACTTACATACTTATAATTTCAAGAAAATATTAAAGTACGATATATTGAACAGAAGGTCCCAAAAAAACAGCACCCCGGCGTTTTATGCACTTTAAAACTTATACCACGATAAAACAATTGTTCCCCAACGTTAGTTATGTTTTATGAATTAGTGCTGTACACAATTTTTAATATTACTGCTATGTAACCACAGAAGTGGCTGTGTAAAAACCATAATAACGTTGTACCTACAGTGGCTGAATTAAGACATGACTGCCAACAAAGTAAGTAAAAGTTAGGGGTTTTTTTTTTAGGAAACCGCCCTCGGAGTAGAAAGTTTCACGGCAAATAATTTTTTTGTAAACAGGTAGATAGTTTATGGATTGGGGTGGAACTAGCTGATAGGGCGAGTCTCGCTCCAATTGATTTTTTTCGTAGTGCCACGCTTCACTTCAAACGTTCTTTTTCATCCCGCTGTCTCCAATAAGACACGTGATGTCTTTATAAAATATATTACTTACCTAACATTTCTGGTTTGGGAAATCGTTTGTAAAAGCACTTCTTATATCCTTAAATACGGATGACAAAAATAAATTACATCATTAATATATAGTTTTAAAAGTGACTAACTTTTTCTTTAAAGGTAATAAAATAATACCAAATTATTTTCTGAGGCATTACGTTTTGCAACCCAGGCCAATAGTCTCGTTTTTCTGGACACTTTATTTTCCTGGTCTTTAGGAGCTTGTAAAAATTTCGCCGACGCGTCGAGACACATCGAAAAACATTGTGAATTATTACACGAAAATAGGGGTTCAGATTAACCCCGCGAATAAAAGGATTAAGTCAGCGGCAATAAAATATCATCCATATTAATATCTATAAAAAATATGTTATATTCTAGCTATTATGCAATACCCAACGGTGTTTTAATACGAGAAGTAGTTGTTTTAACCAGTAGTTGTTAGTGCGGATATGTGAAACATTGCTCACTAGAAAGGGACGACGTGACGTTTGCGAATTAATTTTCATAATTTAAATATTCGCTTGTTACAGAACTATAAAGTTTTTTAATATGAATAAATTAAAATGTATGTTCAAGTAGATCTCGCTTCCACTTTTAATTGCAGAAGTGCTTTTTTATAAATACGTCCGATTTCCGTGTGAGCGGTGAGCCGGGGCACATTTCATTTGAATTCAGATGCAGATGACATTCTGGGACTTCTTCGCCATCGCACTGATATAACTCAAATGTTTTATGGATTTTTCAAATTAAAAAAGTGTTTTTTTTTATTATTAACTGCGGAAATATTTGACGACCCCGGGATTTTACAGTCTCGCGCCGAAAGTTTTTAATTAATTACACGCGCGAGCTTATATTAAATAAAAGAAAAGAGAAAAAAACGGGCGCCGTTATATAATAACTATCTATTTAATGTTTAAGTTTAAAATAATAACCTATAGATGTTTATTCAGAAAGTTTTTGTGTCCTGATGTTTTTAGAATTAATGAGTTCTTTCTTTATAATCGACCACGAGGAAAAGTTGCATGGAATGAGTTGAACGACCTTGATGGAAAAGAGCTCTTTTTTGAAAATGATAAATTTGAAAAATTAAAATTTTTGACAAGCTGTCAAACTTGATATTTACTTTCAGCATATAAAGTAATTCATATGCTGAAAGTAAATATCAATTTTGACAGCTTTTTCTATAGTTTTATTGAGTTTTGTAACAGATTAAGGTATTTACTCTTACCGAAAATTATATTTCTTCAAAATCGTGTACAAAAATTATGTAGCAAATTCATGTTTCTATCACTATTACGATTAAATGGTTTGTTATACTCGGGCTACAAATAGAAAATACATTCAGCTGTAAATTACATAAGATATATAATTCTTGTCCCACGTTTCCATTGAGATTACAAAATTATTTAAGTATTATTTTAAATATGGCCCATTTTGGACTATTTGTACAATCGTAGAAACAGAAATCTACTCAGAATTTTAGATTTTTAGAATGTTGCTGAGGACAGTTTTAGAATTATGCATTCGTTTTTATCATTCTTCCATATTTTCCTCTAAAAATTTTAGATGAATATGGTTTTTAGTAGGTTTTTCAGAAACTGCAAAAATATAAATACTTTAGATCCTAATATTTTGAAGTTTTTTTCTATAATTCAAGATATTTTTATGATCTATTCAGATTTTAAAACCTTAATTAAGTGTTATTTTGAACAATTATAGAAATAGAGACAAATCGCTTAAGGTTTCTGATTTCTAGGAGTTTTTTTAGTACTTATGATTTAGTATTTATTTCTGTTTAATATTTTACAATATTTTTTTCTTGGACTGAGTTAAATTGCTGTACAACATTTTGGATTTTAAATAATAACACAAGTATACACGGTTTTGGACTTGAGCAACTAAAAACTGTTTCTAAGGTAAATTGGGGGGTCCCGAAATCCTTGGTATCTCTTTTCGATTTTCGCTATACCTTTATCTTGATGTAGTCGCTTTCCTTTCTGGTCGCTCGTGTCGCCCAAGTTTTGTCAAAAAAAATCAAGATGTGAATGCAGAAAATGTATCTTAAGAGACATTAGAGCTCCAATCTTGTGGTAATTTTGCAAAAAATTGTCGATTACTTGCTTGTAATCCGGTGACTTGTGGTTACCGAGAAAGTTGTGAACAACAAGTTGAAACAATGCGTTAAACATTTTGTAAACTTTGCATCAGCCATTAGTTTTCGAATATCAGGTCTGACAAATATTCCATCTTTGATTTTTGCGTTTTGGAAAGAACTTGATTAAGTACTGGAAAGCCGATCCTTCGCGATTGAGTGCTTTGACAAAGTTCTTAATAATGCCAAGCTTAATGTGAAGAGGTGGCAATAAAACATCTTGTGGGGTTTCAAGTAGTTCAGAGAACACGTTTTGTTGTTCTGGCTCATAGTGGGAACGACTCGGCCACACCTTGCAAAGTACTGCAAATACGCATGTTTGAGTGCATTTGTCATAATTTTCTCAGCATACAACAACTACAAACGTAACAAAAACATTTTGAATCGACTTTGCAACATTGTCTCTGCATTTTTACATGTTTCGAAACAAATTCACTGCACAAAAACAAGTTCGGAATGATGTTTAATGCAACTTGGTTAAATATAAGAGCGCAGTACTGCCACCATGCGCGAACTTGAAAACTAGAACCAATCTAGAACACACTGATTGAAGATCCGAGTTCAGGGCATCAAATAACGTTAAGATCGTTCTCATCTGCTCGGGTACAAAAGTTGACCCGAATTTGTAAACTTGTGGAATTAGAACTTGTTATTATTTACATTTTGGATTTTGTTTGGAATTATTACTCTTGAAGAAAATTGGTGTCGTTCTCTTTTTGGATAATTTATACAATCGATGAAATTTTGAAACTTTAGCCTAAGATTTTTTTATTTTTTAGAATTTAGATCTTATTCTTGGATTGAGTTAAATAACTGTACAACATTTTGGATTTGGTTTGGAATTATTACTCTTTAAGAAATTTGTGTGTCGTTCTCTTTTTGGATCATTTTTACAATCGTTGAAATTTGAATAAGTTTAAGCTTAAGATTTTTTATTTTTTAGAATTTTGATTTTTTTCTTGGATTGGGTTAAATAAGAGTACAACATTTTAGATTTTGTTTGGTGTTATTATTTAGATTTTATTACTTTATTCAGTTTTTACTAGAGAGAACATCTTTATTTGGACAAACAAAAATACATTTATAACGAATACATTTTAAAAATAAAATAAGGGTTAGTTCTTCCGTTTGAGCCATCGACTTTTGGTCTTTCTGCCGCCAGTTTGTACTATTTTATCAGATTTCGCTCAAATTTTTGGATTTTTTTGTGGGATTATCAGAAATATATTATTATTGAACATCTTATTTCTTGAATCATTTTCTCACTTATCTCTTAACAAAGCATCATGCAATTAGAGATAGAAGCTTGATAAACACTTCGTTTGTTTCACTAATTAAAATAAACCATGTGTTTATCAATTCTTTACTTTAGATCTTTCTTGATATTTTTTAATTTCTTGATGGCAGATGAATATAAATTTTTAACATACAATAGCCTAATCAGTTAATATATTGATGGCAGAGGAGTTTGTTTTATGGTACACCTTGATTACAAGATAACTTGACTCAACTATGATGATTATCAAACTAAAATTTTCTGTATTATTATGATCTTAGAAAAATAATTAACTGAATGATTATTTGTACAATTTACGAATTGAGACCTTTAGATTACGTGATGTTTCTTATATCTAAGATGAATTCCAACAAGTTTTTAAGATTTACGATTTAGTTTTAAGGTTTTACAATACTATTAGAAAAACAGTTAATAATATTTTGATTATAGATATTTTATAGGATTGTCGGAGTTACATTTTGATATTACTTGATTTTACAGTTTAAGAAATTTGGTACAGTTTAGATATAATTGTTAATTTGATTTGTAACTAAATTTTGTAATATATTATGGGAAATTTCTATCAATAAAAATATGGCTAACAATTGTATTCCTTCAAAAACCGGTCTAAATACTTTAATCTGTTACAAAATTCTTAGACAGGATTTTGAAGAAATATAATTGTTGGTCAGTTTTAATTGATAGCAAACTTTAATATTTTAGTTAAAACATGACCAAAACTTATATTTCTTCAAAATTTTATCTAAGAATTTTGTAACAGCTTGAAGCATTTGCTATCAATAAAAACATAACCAAGAATTATATTTCTTCAGTATTCTGCGTAAGAATTTTGTAACAAATTGAAGCATTTATTATTTATATTATTTACATTTCTTTAAAATCTTGTTTTTGTAATAGATTTGAGTATATGCTATTATTTGAGGAATACCTTCATCTCAATTTCGATTTATCTGTTTGTAAATATGATGAATATCGTAATCACACTCGAACACTCTTCAACAATTTCTTAATTTTAGATTATATAAAGCTTGATATTTCAATTTTTATTTCATTTTTTTAATTTTGTTTTCTAGGATTGTTAGTTATGTAGAACATTTTAGATTTTGCCTATAATTACAGCTTAAGAAATTTGGTGTGGTTCATAGAGTTCTTACAAAATTATTTGAATATTTATTGAAGTGGTTTATTTTGGATTATTTGTACAATCGTAAAAATTTTTGGATGTTTTGGAATGCTCAAAATTTTAGATTTTCAGAATTATTATTCTTAGATTTTACGATTTCATAAGTTTTCTCTAAAAGTTTTAGATGAATCTGATATCTGATTTTTATTAGTATTGTCAGAAATGACATCTTAATTACTTGGGATTCTGTACAATAACTAAAGAAAATTTAGATATCATAGATAGATAGATAGATCTTACATGGGTGGCACCGCTACCTTTTTAGATCTATTGTGGATGCCTACTTATCTCAGATGACCAGCTCTAGCTTTGCCTCTTTTATTAGTCCTATTAGCCCTACCAGAGGGGCTTGGGTGTAGGTCTTCGCGTTTGGGTTTGTAGTGCCAATCTTTAGATATCTAATCCTTGCTAGGCCGTCGCAATGGCATGGGATGTGGAATGAGTCCTCTTCTTCCTCTAGACAGAATCTCCATGGTGCTTCTTCCACCAGGTCTCATATATTTGTTGAGCTTGCATTGTCCTGTCATCAGACCTACTATAGTTTTGACCATTTTCCTGTCTTGGTTCAGAAATTCGGTCATGAATTTTGGCGATTGTTTTTTAAGGAACTGCTTCGCCTGTCTCTGTCTTGGTGAGTTCGTCCACCAAGTTTGGGCCTGTGTCTCCACCCATTTTTGATGGATCGTTTGACTGCAGTTTTGGAGATTGCGCAGGAGGGGGCCAATTATTGCGTTTGACGAGCCATTTTTGGCCAGTTCGTCTGCTTTGTCATTCCCCGGATGTCCTCCGTATCCTGGGACTCATGTGATTGTTACTTTTTTGTGACTACCAAGATCATTAAGAGCACACATATAATTTAGATTTCAGAGCATGTTGATTATTTCTAAAATTATAGAAATAGAGAACTTTAGGTCCTCAAGGTTTTATATGTCTGGCGATTTTTTTAACTGCACAAAATTTTAAATTTTTAGAATATTGTTGGAACCAGTTTTAGAATTATGCACTCTTTCTTATTATTCTTCCAGATTTTATCAGTTTCCTGTAAACATTTTAGATTGATCTGATATCCGATTTTTAGTAGGATTCTCAGTAATGACAAAAGTATGAACACTTCAGATCTTTTGGGATTCTTTACTATAACTCAAGAAAATTTTGATTTTAGAACATTAATTCAGTGTTGTTTTCAGAATGTTGATTAATTTTACAACTATTTAAATATGGACCTTTAGGTCATGCAGGTTTTATATTTCTGGTAGTTTTTTTTTATTACTTATGATTTAGATTTGATTGCTGTTAAATATTTTACAATATTTTTGGAAAAAGTATTAAGCATTTTTTTGTTTTAGATTTTCTTGGTTCGTAAGAGTTAAATAACTGTAGAACATTTTGGATTTTGTTTGGTCTTCTTCTTGATTTTAAATTTAGGAGCTTATTGTCTTACACTCATGATTTAATTTACATGTAAACATAAGGTGTTTTCGTTTTTCCAAAATTTAATGAACTTCGTGAAGTCTACGTTAATATTTGCTTTATTGTGATAGGTCAAAAATACGCTAGGTTAATATAAAGTAAAGAGTAAATTAGGTTAATATACAGTTTATTTTAGTATGTCAAAAATACGCTAGATGAATAACGTTAATGTGTACTTTATTGTGGTAGATCAATAGCCTGCAAAGTGCACAGTTTATTCTAAGACCTCAATAGTAAACTGGGTCAATGTACAGTTCATTTTGATAGGTTAAAAGTACACTAGATTCATGCGTATTTAATGAATACTAGGATAATAAAAAGATTATTGTAATAGGTCAGAAGTACGCGAGGTCAAAACACAGTTTATTGTGATAGATCAAGTGTGCGCTAGATCAATGAATATTTATTTCACCATATTGAAATGAAATCAGTGAACTCTAGGTTAATATATACTTAATTGTGATATGGAAACAGTGCGTTAGGTTAATGAATTGTGGAAGGTCAAGAGTATGTAAGGTATACAGTTAATTTTTATATCTCAAGAGTAAACTAGGTTAAGATATAATTTATTGTAGTAGGTCAAGAATACGTTAGATCAATTACGCTAGATTAATATACAATCTATTGTCATATGTTATTAGTACGCTAGATGAATTTATAGTATCTTGTGATAAAGAAGAAAAAGAACAACTGCAGTATTAGGAACAATTTTATCAAGGTAGTAAATCACTATTTTAGTTCCCAAGTATATGTAGGGTGGGTGGGTGGTCACTATCCTACCCTCTAACTACTACAAAATAATCGCCGGTATTTTATGGTGATCTTGTATGCAAGAAATAAAATATAACCTAATTTTTTTTTGCTAATTAAAGGAAATTTTCATTGTTTTATACCAAAATATATTATGTATTATAAATATAAACACATTTACAGTATATTAGAAACAATATTTCGACGAGTATAGTTTCGATCTTTACATATCATTGGTAATTAGAAGTAATTTATTTTCTTCTGTACATAATATTAACCATTCTTCTCAAATTTTTGAATTATTTTGATTATTAATAGTTGATCATTCTGACGCCGAAACTTTTTAATCAATTACTCATGTGAAAGTATATAAAAAATGTGAAGTTTTATGTAATAATTTTGTGAATTTTACTCAGTGATATGGAAATCGAAACAACAGTTAGGGGAAGTATTCTTTTTTGGTGAACTTAGCACAAACGTTTAACTATTAAAAGCTAGCAATTGATTAAAATTTGAAAGAAAAAGAACAAAAATAAATATTTGTTTTTCTTAATAATGGGTTTATTCGCCCCTATTTTTTCAATTACAAATTCTCCTAATCTTTGTGACATCGATTCTAGCAGGTGGTCGATATTCTCTTGAGATATTGTATCCCATGCAAATTGTAATTCGTGCTTAAGAGTTTGCAGCATCTGTGTTCTTTAGTCTTCTTCCCATAATGTCCCATACATGCTTAATGGGCGAAAGATCAGATCAGGGTGGTCATGGCAAAACTCTTCAGTCCGTAGAAATTCTTGCAATATGGGGAAGAGCATTGACTTGCTGGAAAAGTGGGTCTTCCAACTGCTGAAGAAATGGACAAATATGGGGTTTTATCACCTCATAATATTACTTCAGATGAATACCATAAGTTATAGCACCCCAAACCATAATCCCTATAGAATATAGAGGCCTGTATCCTCTCAACAGAAAATTCTATATAATAATAATAATAATAATAATAAATTTATTTTTCCTCTTTGACAGAACTACATACATACTCGTAAATATAATATATATCCCTCACGTCTTCGTATGATCTTCATACCCTATACCACTTTAGGTTGTGACCTACCCGCTTCAAACGTTGCTGTCGTTGTTGAACAGTTAGTGTGGTAACACAGGATGTGACTCATAAAATTGCATCTAATTCAATCTAATCATGTAACATTTCATTAAAAGCTTTGAGTAACTACTTTCCATGTAAAGACAATGGTTCTTCACCCCAATTTTCTGTAATGAAATATTAAAAATTTCCCCTTCAATCTAATAACACATACTGAAAATTTGTAGCATTATTATTTTATGAGAAATGGATGTTTCTTTTTATATAAATAACTTTCAGAAGTGCTTCTGTTTGTATAAGAAATAAATCTAAAACCTTATCTGCCATGGCTGATTAACTGTTACCATGCTATTGTCATAACAATGATGATGATTATTATGTAGATTGGAAATAATATATATTAATATTAGCAAGCATTCGACATAACTATTCCGATTTCAGTCAGGTTTAATGAATATTGAGGCCTACAAATAGTAATTAAGTTTTTTTTCTGCTGTACATTTATACGCACGTCATTATCATATATATTTTTAATGCAACCCTTAACATTTCATTCACTAATATCTCTGTCCTTTCGTAGAGCACACATATCACACTTTCTATGCCCCTTTGTTGCGGAGGTGTGCTGTAGTCCGTCGATTACTGAAACGAATATGACACCGAATTGTTAACCGTGTGAGTCAAGTCGGTTCTGCATGTAGACACCTACATTGTCTGGCCTCGTTGGTGTGATTTTTGCATTTCGGTTTTTGAGCGTAATCAACGTTGAATAATATAGCATATGGAGAGGGAACGCCTTCGAATCGTTGCCGCGTTGAACCGACAAGTTAGGTGGGAGGTTTGGGTACAACTTTATTGCAATTTTTGTGTATCTCTACAGTCGGACGCTACCCACATCTGAAACATATATTTTACATAACATGTTCCATTTCGCGAATGAGAGCAATAAAATAGCGGCAGGCAATACCCTCGCAGTGTATTTTAATACCCATTCGGTGGTTTCGTATTGTGTAAATCTGTTACGCTTTTAAAACTAATCTATTTACAAAGCTTGCTGAAAGTTTACTTGTTTGTGCACTTTTTTTATTAAAAAATCGAGTTGAGTACGTTGATTTTTCTTGTGTCGATAGCAATCGCCATTTTGATTATAAGTCCTTTGAGGTTGTCCGAATTCCCAGCGTAAAGTTGTAGTGGTCCCTTAGCGCCAAATGAACATGTTGAATTTTAACTGACACTTTCCCGCACATCATTTTATATATTCGAATAATTGAACCCCTTTATAAATTATTCATGCGCCGCACTTTTACCGTATATTAAATATAATTTTAATCCCGTAGCAGTGTACTTAACTACATCCCCAAGGGCAAGTCGGTTATTCAGTAGAAATGGTATTGATTATGTTTTATATAAAAAAAAACTTATAAGAGTTTTCCTGATTATTACGGCGAAGTTGGATCCGTTAATTAGATTTTTAAGTTTCCTCCAATTAATCGCAAAGCAAAGGAAAGCATAGTGTGCTAATTAGTTTTATTTTTCGACTGGGTTACTCATTGGTAGTGTGTAGGTAACGTTGATGTTATTTGAAATAATGGGAATAGGGAGTAGAGTGTCATCAGACAGCACGCGTCAACTGTGACACGTGTCACCGAGAATCATCGCACCCGCGCCCACACCCTCAACCCTCAATCCCTCAACCCGCATCGCATCGCACTAGTCTACTCTTGTAGCATATGAATGTATAGAGGGGTGCAACGGATTTAATAATCTATATTTTCTCAAATCGTCTCCTGAAAAATTGAGCCGGTGTCACGTGAAGCCCAGAAATGGAATTCTTAACCTTATAGGACGACACATGCTAATAAGATAAAGGTGTACACGATCACATGCAATTTAAGTTGGCATTTGGCATATCAACATAATATATTAAGATATACGATGCACCCTCCATAGATAGCGCGCCTGAGGTCGAGTTAATGCTATTCATACCGACGCGAAACATTCATAAACTGCGCTCAAAATAAATATCACACTCCCTTTACACTTTGTTTTCGAGGTACAGAACTTACAGTGGCTTCTGTTGGCCCTTACGTATTGTGCGACGCGAAAGTGAAAAGAAACGCACGGGTTTTTTTTATTAAAAAAAAACACAATGCCCCAAGAACAGAGATCTAACGGAATAGGTCTAGTGAAAAGGAAGAAATATGTCAACATTTTAAATACATCCTTTCTTAAGCCACCAAGTATTAATAAGTTATCATTGTGTGCTCACTGAAATTGTTTTTCTTGAGACGTTCTCCTTTCTCGCAATTATTCGTCCTGTTTTTACCTCACACGTTACCGCCATATTTCTTACATTCGTCAATGCATAAGCTGCGCAGTAAACGTGAAATATATGTGTCATTATGCTACCCCATTCTTTAAACAACGGATCGTTTCGTTTAATTGGGACGAGCAAATGGACTTGATTCAATGGATTTCAAGTATAATGTATGGCAGACAAAAGAGGACTGGAAATCGAAAGGTATTCTATAATTAAGCTCATATTTTGGCGGGAATAGTTATGAAATTAGAATGACCTTCTTTAAAACAGCCTCAATTGCATTTCTTGATAAAACAAATTAATGTAATAACTTTCCTGCTACTAAAATCATGTTGTTAGTGTATAATTAATCCATGTCATATTGTATCTTGACTTAAGGTAAAATTTTATTTGAAATTTAAAAAATATAAATTTCACAATAGAAAATTTCTGATCAGCAAACACTAAATGCGTAATTCTATTAAATAACTACAAATATATATTATAAATTTCCGGCTTAACCCTAACACCTATTGTTATATTCATCAACAAGTGATTCAGCTTCATAACTAAATTTAGTAGTCGACGTCAAGTCCAAATATACGTCTGATATCTATAACTTTCATCTTTACGATATAATTTCCTATATTTGATGTTGATCTTATCATAATTATTTACGAGGAAAGTAAAGGTTCTCTCAAATTCGGTTGTTTTTCAGTACTTTTCTAAAACACAGATGGCGCTGAGTGTTCGTCTGGGTCTTGACATGTTGTAGAAGTATTATTTATACCATTAATAAAAACGTGCTCAAATTGTTGTATATCTTTATGAAAGTCATCGCTCAGTAAAGTATTTGTACAGAAAATTACTTAATATTTATGACTTGACATAAGCGACAATCTGAAATCCGATTAATAAAATCGTATTGTTTTATGTTTAGAGAGAAAGTAAAAAATATAGACACAGTTTTGCTGAATATTCTGAAATATCCATTCACAACAACTTGCTTTCAACAACATATCGTATTTTGCGTAAGAATTGATTGGCTTGTTCGGAAAGTAATTTCATTTTTCCATTAAAAACTTATCGTATATATTTTGCACTCAACTTCACACTTAAGTCGTATATTCATTATATATTTGACAGCTGATATAAAAATCTGGCTTGTGGAAAAGAAAGGATATGTATAGAGATGTATTGGCAGAATATAACGTGTACAAAATTTTTATCCGGCACTTCATATCTTGAAGATGCACCACGTTTTGGTGAAGCGGTGAAGCTGATGCACACAATAAATTCGTTAATTGATGCACATCGGCAAATAACAACTCGTAAGACCGCTAGGAGATCAAATTTATCTAATTTGATGGTTCTTGATGATTTAAAATGCCTAGGTTAAAGCTCGACATATGACTTCCAAATATTCTTACGGAAAGAAAGTTTTGCCGTTGCGTTGATGTCTGTGATTTGATTCTCAGATGACTATAAAATAATATATTTTTGAAGAGCATTAGACGATATTTCTACACCCATCATATGCTCCAAACCTGGCACCTTCTGATTATTATTTATTCTAGTTTTCAGAAAATTTTTAAGTACTTCACAGTTTTCTGTCACCTAAGAATAAAAATTGTATGAGCGTGGAACCATTCTACTGCCAAAAAGATTGCAAAAGTGTTGAATCGGAGTAGACAATATATATTTTAATAAGAACATCATTTTTCCTCTTCATAAAAAAAGAAACAAACTTTTCAAACAACTGAATTGCTCTGGAGACATAAAGTTCAATAACACAGGAACTAAAGCGGTTGAATCCCTTGAAACATCATAAATTTGTCAATTAGATTTCACATCAAACAGATGATTTTTTAAATTGGTGGCTATGCTAATAAACAAAATTTTTGCTAAGGAATTTCTAACAGTAATCCATGAAATGTCTTTACATCTTCATCGAGTCAATGTATTTTGTGTAGATGATTTTGCCAAAAAATCTAACGAATCACATCTTCAAATTGGTCTTCACGTTATTAAACAAAATAGTTGTATTTAGGGTAAGGAATACCTAAGAGTGATCCATGAAAAGTCTTTACATCCTCACTGAGCCACTGAGTATTTGGCATTATGATCTGGTGTAAATGGATCATATAGGGTGTCGAGAAAGTAACGAATTTTAATTTGGCGCTATTTTGTCATATGACGTTCGGTAGTCGTGCTTGTTTCATGTTTGTTATTTGCTATCCTTCCCAGCCTGACAGCTTTTGTGTGTTGGGCATTGTAGTTTGATGTTTATTTTCATCCTCAGTTCGGAAGTTGATCCGGAAGTTTGAGACCACGGGATCTGCTGCAAATGTTAAGAAAACAAGACGACCGCGTTTCGAATTTCGGGTACCGAAGTGACTGTGAAAGACGAGATGTATCAACACCGTATGACTGTGTGGTTTGGGTTCTGGTCAGGAGGAGTGATGGGCCCGTACTTTTTTGAAAATCATGAAGAAGCTGACGTTGCTGTGCATGGCGACCGTTACAGAAACATGCTTTCTGATTGGTTTTTCGCAGTTGTGGATGAAAATGGTAATTTTTGGTTTCAACAAGGTGGTGCAATATGCCACACATCCCAAAAATTCTGCGTGGCAACCAGGAATGGTCAGCCAGATTATGTTATTAACGGCATCCCACCAGATGATTGTGAACGCATCATCGAGAACTTTAATGAACGCATTGCTCGTTTCCGCGCAGCCTTGGGTGGTCATGTTACTTAATGTGTTTATAGAAAAAAAAAATACATTTTAAATAAAATTTGTATGTTCTAAATAAAACTTTCGTCCCTACTTACTGAACACCCTTTATTTCTTTCAAAATTCTGCTGGCAATGCTCTATTTCCTGAGACGTGGTTTTAGCATGATGGTGCAACACCTCATTTTGCTAATGAAAGAATTGCTCTTCGGAGACAAAAAAAATCATGTAAGAACCCTCGTACCAAAATGGTAATAATACTTCGTCGCCAAGGTCTAGTGATCTAACACTGATTGAGAATTTTCTTTGGTGTTATGTGTAAAGCCTGGGTTATAGAAATATATAATCCACAGAACTAATGGATGAAATAATTCGCGTCATTGGTGAGATAGTGCCATAATTATATTAAAATATTAACAAAAAGTAGTGCTTTTGTTAAAATTTTGAGTTTTGGCATAATTGTGACTCTATTTTATTCTTTCACCGCCAACACCAGCTTTGTAAGTCATGTGATAGTAACGATAGAAACCTTTTTTTTATTTATTTTTTATAATTCAGCTTTCTTTTTAATAAAACACATATATCAACAAATAAGTTCATGTGGCTGCGGTGATATTCCACGCTAACCCATATTTCTGACAGGCAGTGAGAGTCCAAATATTCTCTATGTTCTCTTTACCATTAATATTAGCCTTATTTTAGGCTTAATCTGTAAAGAGATGGAAGATTTGACCTTGGAAGAAACAAATAGATCGCAGATGATAGATAACAGTTGATAGATGACAAATGGTAGATGACTAGCGAAACATGACAGATGTCAGAAAACAGCCAAGAGGTGTCAAATAATAAATGACAGTTGACTGATGACATATGAGAGATGGCAAATGAGAGGCAGTAAAGGGCAAAACAATAACAGAGTGACAGATATCAAATATTAGAACACTTATGATAGAAATCTGCATTTTGTTTACATACTACCAGATGTTGCATCACCTCTCATAGTATTGGGCATTTTTGCTGAATGCCAAATTACTATATAACTCTCGCTAAATAAAAAAAAAACTAAAGCTTTTCAAAGATAAATAATTCTACACATTTTCTTAACCACTATCTAAAATTTGTTGATCCAAAATGACCTTCGCTATATATAAAAAAGCTAAAGCTTCCTAAAGATAGATAATCCTGCACGTTTTCATAACCTTCACCTGCAAAATATAGTTGCGAAACTATAGTCACTGTAATTTTTTAATAGTGGTAAAACAAAGTTATTGTGTCTCAATTACAAGTCATTTAAGATCTACCACGAAGTAAACGCCTCTACCATCAAATATCAAAGTTGATTTCGCTCATTCTAAATCTATGTGATGCTTATTTGTTATTTTAAGCCAATGTCAACTCCTTTGCAACGTAGAAATCAATAGCAAACAGCAAAAAAATGTATTACTCCTTCCAAGTGAGAAAATCATTGCCTGACGGAATTAATATCAACCACCAAATGGTCAATAATTTGTTGGTAATGCAAATTCGAATTTCAAATTTCTTGTCAAATTCACTTTTTGTTTACAACACTCACTATCCTACTGAATGTTTAATCAGATCTTCGATTCCTTCTAAAATAATTTGATTAAAACCCAAAGATGATTCCGTCTGTATGACTTTGGCGTTAGATCAGCTATTCTGCCTACCTTGGGTAGGTAGATTACCCTTACGTTTTGCCATGATTTTGGTATATATCTCCATGCCAGGCAGGCTTTGAAGATTTTTGACAGGTGCGGCACCAGTTCCTCTATGCCCATTTGTAACAGAATGGGATAAATCCCATGTGTTCCGCGGACTTGTACGGTTGGAAGCTGTTGAAGACCCATTTAATTTTAATAGGTCCGTGGCTAATCTCCAGTCCTCTCGTTCGGGCCTTTTAGGTCTTTGACTGGGATTGTCTGGCTCGTTATGTTCTGCCAGAATTGCTGAGGCTTGAAAGTGGACTTTTAACAGTTCCTTGAGACTTTCCTCTATTGTTTCTGTGTAGGTTCCTTCCGGTTTCTTGAGGAAGCCTACGTCTACGGCAATACTGCCGTCCTTAATAAGTTAATTTAGGAATTAATTTTGACCAGTACCTTAGGTAGGCAAAATATTGATTATCAGATCCGTTGTTTAGATTGAAAGCCAGAACTTTGTGGATTCTTGAACATACCGGAGTGTCGTTAATCTCCTCGCAGAACTTCCTCCACGAGTTCCTTTTGGCTTTTCGGATTTCTTTATTATATTGTGTGAGTTTTCCTCTGTAGGTGTTATAGTCCTGGTTGGTTTTGACCCTATTCAATAGTCTTCGAATCTCGATCCTTATCTTTTCGAGGTTCTTGTTCCACCAGACTGTTCCGCAGCCGCTCTGCTTGGCTGTTTTTTCCGGGCAGTTTTACAGATATGCCGTCCTGATGATGCAATTTGTTCCAGTGCCCATCCATCTCTCTTGTCGATGCTATACCACCCTTGAGAGCTTCTCTGATGGACTCTTTATATCCTACCCAGTTCGTCTCTCTTGGGTTTCTGTACTTGCTCGTCGTGAGTGATGTGACTAGATCTAAGCGGATTTGCCTGTAGTCGGAGCACTATGGTTCTTCTGACACATGCCAATTCGCTATACTATCACTCACTTTCCCGGTACAGACCCTATTATGAGTTGGTATGCCTTCTCCGCGGAGAATGCAACTATGTCGCTTAATATACGCGAAGTGCATACTTTTTCATCTCCTGGGAAGTATGCAGAGCAGATGATCCACCTTCTCTCTCCTTCTTCCGTCCTGGCCGACATGATGCTTGTATCTTTAGTGCATAATTGCGGTATTAGTATAAACTTGACTCTATCACTGTGAATTATCCATGCCCTTGGCCTTTCGGCATTTGGGCTGTATATTTCCTGAGGGTGTTGTGGCGCTAGGCCTGCTACTTTCCCTCGGAGTAACCAAGGTTCTTGCAGGAGGGCTATGTCTATGTCTTCTTTGTTGAACCTCCTACACAGCGTTGCCAATGCGGCTTTTGCGTGTTGAAGGTTCACCTGCAGGACTTTTATTCTTCTTCCGCTATTGAAGACGAGGGACATTTTCAGGCTCTTCCTCCATGGTCTTGTCCTCCTCCATCGAAACCGTCTCCCCCTTGGCCGATTGCCTTAGGGGACTGATCCCGCTGGCGGAGGGTTGACCTTCTTTGGAAAAGTCTTGTTCTAGCTCTACGTTCTCCCCGAAAGAAACAAGTCTGGAATTATCATTTGTTAAAAATTTACCTAAATCCTATATTTCTTAATTAGAAAATTTTAGTTTTTCTTAAGACCTGCCTGCATTTTTTTCTTTTAATACGCATAAGAAATATATATTAGTACCAACACAGACCTATTATTAAGTTGCAGCAATAACAGTCTCTTTGAGCATTTTTGCTGAAAGTGAACTAATACACGAAAATATGAAGTATTCTATATAAATATGGAGTATTCGATATAGTTATATATATATATATATATATATATATATATATATATATATAGTTCTGGCTAAAAATTAAACAAGTATGGAATTTTCATGTGAACAAAACACCCAACGCCAAATTCTAAATTAGATAATAGATTTTAGATCTTCTCAAGAGCATTGTCTTTTAGAATAATAAATCGTGCAGATATAATTTGGTGGAAGTTTTGCCTTCAACACTAGTTTTAAATTATTGTGATACAATATGGACATCATTGAAGATTTTTGCTGAAAACTGAACCAAAGAGTTTATTATGTTAATTTAAACCCTTACTTAATAAAGAAATGAATCATCATGTAAATTATCAAAATATCGCTTGAAGTTGTGTTAGTTCTTTTATAAACATTAAACATCTTTAATCTTTTCAGTATTTGCCGCTTCTACAGCCAACGCCAGCTTTGGAATTCATGTGGTAAGAACCTGATTTTTATTTAGCTATTACTAGATAGATGGCAGATGACAGATAATAATTGACGGAGCGATAGATGATAAAAAACAAATTACAAATAACAAACAACTGTTGTCTGATGGCACATAAGAGACGACTAATGAGAGGTGACAAACGATAAATGATAATCAGAAAAGAAATGTGATAGATTGCATAATATAGGTGACAGATACCGGCTTTGTATTTACCAACGTCTAGAAGTTGCATCAATGTTCTCAATATTGGGCTAAATGCTAAATTACTACCCTCGCTAACCAAAAAACTAAAACTTCCTGAAGAGTGTCTATTATAGAAAATCCTGCAATTTTGCTTAACCTCTATCTAAAATATTTTGATAGAAAATCAAAGATGATTTCTCGTACTATAATGCTGATTTGTTGGCATAAGCCAATAGTTTGTTGTTGACATAAAACACATAGCTCTTCTCGACGTAAACTTTTTGTGAAATAATAATGGCTACTGGTAAAGTAGAAAGCATTATGACATATTCGATTATTTAAAAAAATCAGGGTTTGAGTAGAAGATCATTTAAAGTAACTAAATGTACGTAAATATGTCCCCTTTTCAAAATTTGTAATTAATTATTTAGAATAGTATGTATATACTAAAGAATAAATAAATATTAATAATCCGTGCTTAAAAATATCCTTTAGGTACTTCTTATGCGTAAATTTTAGCATTGATGTGAGAACTAGCATTGGCCTTGACCTGATTTCTATAATCAAATTGCACTAACAACACTATATTTGGTTACTTCTGCTGAAAACTGGAGTAATGCAAGAAAATATCTTATAATTTCAAATTCTGGCCAAAGAAATAAGCAAATGTTCTATTAGATGTCTGAAATTATCATGTGATCGAAAAACGGTGAGTTTTATGAGTACGTGAAAATATTTATATTAAATAAAACAATAGTTTGGCACTTTTTTCACTTGGTTTATTTTATAGCTAAATGTACATTTCGGTCACAAAGTGACCATTATCAATAGCAAACTAAATAAATAACAGAAAATCAATCTAATATATACCTGCTCGGATTAGGAAAATGAGGAGGAGGTTAACAATTTTTGTTAGTAATTGGGTTTTTTCGGGATTAGTGTTTCTAGTAATGGATTATTTAAAGCGGTTAAGTCGAAATTCAATAATTTGTTTTGATGCTTTTTCATATGGATTGCTTCTAACATGTTTAAATTGTAATTATTGGACATTTTTAATAAATGTACATTTAGCTATAAAATAAACCAAGTGAAAAAAGTGCCAAACTATTGTTTTATTTAATGATCGAAAAACTATCTAATCTAAGTTTTCAATAAATAATAAAACAGACCTCTTTAAGACCTCCCTATCTTTTGAGTATTTTCCTTTGCAATAATAACAAATTAATTATAAATATGAGGGTGAATCAAATATAAACCGGAATTTATTAAAAATAAGTATGTATGTATTATTGTAAAAGAATAATATGCTTTATTTTTGAAACATTGAAAACAAAGTATCTCATTTTTTAAAATGATCTACCACGTAGTAACAGCATATATATTTTTAAAATAATGTAATAATAGTGTGAATTTAACGTTATTTATTTAAAGATAACTCACATGATTGTGATTTATATCAACAGAAAATATATGTAAATAAAAATCAATGATGCTTGGCATGGGTCGTTTACTTGTGTAGAGCCTGAGGTGACCGAAACCGTCAATCCACCCTTCTATAAACCTGAAATGTTTTACATAATTGTATGTATTAAATGGAGTATATAACGAGCTGTACAGTGCATCTGTTGTATTAATTGAGCCTGCTGATTAACTGACACCGGCGAAGCGTATTGTTTTATTTTTTTTTCAGTAGGCGCTATCGAAGGACACAGCGCCGGTTTATCGCGTACACCCACGAGGCCGCATTTTAATTTCGGATTTTGTCGAAGCGATTTTTTTATTGTTATGATTTTCAACTTGGTGAAAAATGAAAAATCGTTTTCAAACTTACCACCGCGAGGGGGGAGGCGATCAATAACTCGGCCCTGCGTCGCCCCGGTGCCGGAAGATTTAACAATTTTAGTGATTAATTTATTATAATTTATGCTATGTTTACAAAAATTAAATTACTTTATTAATTCCTTTCTGCAGTTTAGTTTTTAACAACTTTATGAACACATTATAGATATAATTTAAAATTTAAACAAATAATACTTTAATTTAGAATCTCTACAATTTCAATTTCAAATTAATTTAAGTTGAGTAATTTTATTTTAAATGGAAGCCATATTTAGTTTTTGTATGCTAATCTCTACTACTTTCTAATATACTTATTATTCTATTGTAGTATCATTAGACATTTACAGATTAAATTATTAAAATTTTGGTAAAAGAAGGTTATCATCCAACCATACTTACGATGTAGTGTGGTTGATATTACTAAGGTAATTATCAATACCCTCAGGATCTTTTTCTGTCTAGTCCAAAATTAGTCGCCATCACCCTGACAATCTCTGTCGCTTATTACCGATTTCTTTTTCTCTTTCATAATCTGTCATTTATGTTTATTACATTAACCATCCTTTCATGTCTCTTTCCTTTTATCTTTCATAAGGCATTGGCAAACGCCAAGACTGCAGCAAGAGGGACTCTTAGGTTATATGATGTCTTTAGACGTCCCTCTCCCATTGTTGATTAACGCAGATTGGATAACACCAGGAAGTCTAAAAGTACATGCTCAGCGGTTTTCAAACCTCTTCACATCCTCTGCAGGTAGGACTAAATTATAGTACTAGTCTGTTTAGGTGCGATCTTAATTGTAGTTTCCTGTTAGGAGACCTACAACCTTGTGTAGGTTTTGTCTGGACAGTTACATACAGTATCAGGCCGTTTTAGTGTTCATTGCGATGAAGTTTTTTGTAGCCATCGCTTCTTGTGGCATTTGATTGATGCATTTTTGAGTAGGGTAATCGAGTCTTGCAGGAAGGGGTCCGCACCTGCATATCCTTCATCCACTGGCCTTCCTCGCCAAACCGTCTGCTATTCTGTTACCCCTCCTGTTATTCTCTTCCTCTGTGGATATGAAATAAGTCTATAAAAATTGAGACTAATCAAACTAAAATTTCAGAAATAGAAGGAGTATCTTCCTCTGATTGTTCCAAAATTAGTTGCTATCGATTTTCTGATCTCACGTATATATTTTCAGGAAATATTATTATTCCTCCTTGTCTCTTTCATATTCTCCTGCATAATCTGTCTTTCACATTTCATTTTGCCTTCTATTTTTTCATAATCTGCCTTTCGCATTTCTTAAATTAACCATGGAAAACTACGTCATACAGCCTTTAGCAATTTTAAATGTTACTTTCCAATTTTTCGGCGTATAAACTCCGTAATTTGATTAATTTTGATTAAAGCAAAATTTTTAGATTTATTTATTTTTGCTTCCTCTAGGCATATTATGTAGATTTACAAAAGTTGAAATTATTAAGCAGAGCACTATTTTAGACCAAGAAGGGATTTTTCCCTGATTGGTCCAAAATTAGGCGCCCTCTCACAGCGACTGCGACTGATCTCACGTATAATCCCTCCTTGTCACATTCATCTTCTTTTGCATAATCTGTTTAAGTCAGGTTATACATTATTTTTCGTTGTCTTCTTTATATTCTTTCGTATTTCTTAAATTGATTATCCCTCCTTGTCTCATTTTCTTCTCTTTCATATGTCTTATGAATTAAATTCAGCAGAACCAACCATAGATTATTACACAGAATTAAACTCGTATGATTTGAAATTCTATAGATTATTGAGATTACTAAAGTGACTACTATTTTAGAAAGAAAACAATCAACAACTTTTATCTAGTGAGGTTCTTCTTGAATAATTCGCAATTTAGTTATCGATAATACAATACTCGAAATGTACATATAGCGTATACAAAATAAACTGTGAAGTAAGTGAATCCTAACCAGTGTTTATTTATTTGACCATCGCAATTATTAGTCGGGAAATCTATCGAACAAGAAGAAATTTCGGAATTGGTCCAAAAATCAACCACCTTAATTTATACTCCTTGCTCAACATACAAGCCAACGTTCTGTATAGTAAAATACAAAATACGTTCAACAGAATTGAATTAAAAAAGCAAAAATGTATTTCCCTTCCCTGCGTAGCGGAGTTGATGCCTACCACCAGCTGATTTCTTGTAGATTCGGGTACACAGGTGAGAATTTACTTTGATCATGGGTGTTGGCAGATGAAGCTATTCACTTGAATAATTGCAACCTGTGCAACCACATCGACAAGAAATTGCTTACAATAATCGACCAGCTCGTCGTAGGCAACAAATTCCACACTCAGAAGAGAAAATACATTTTTTGCATTATTGCAATCATAGTTATTCTTATAAATTTAGAAGTACAGTGAGTCCTGACAAAAAATCTCTGCAAAAATGGACGACCTTATAGAATACTTTTGAAATCTTACTATACTGCTTTCCTAATCTCTACGTATTTATCAAAACATAAGAAATATACTTATACTACGTATGTCGTTGTGTTTTTGATTTATTAAATGTTTAGTTCCCATAATCGCAAACAGTTTTTGTCTATGTAGTACAACGACAGGTCTGCATTAACATTATATTCCCCGAAGCAAGCGAAAATTGCTCTTTGCTGTTTGTATTATGTAATCATAAAATCTCTGTTTCTGTTTTTAGAAAACTAAAACAGATTGGTTTTAAAGTTCCTAAGTAGGTTGTCTCTATCCCACCCTTCAACCTATAGATCAGGCATGAGTGATTTGCTGAATACTAGTAAATTTTGACTTGTGCACCCACATCGACAAGAAATTGCTAACAATTTGTCGACCAGCTGGTGGTTGTCATCATCGCTTCCGTACTCGGAAGAGGAAATAGATTTTTTGCTTTGTTCCAATCGCAGTTCTTACTAAAAATTTACACTTAGTGTAAACAAGTCTCTAAAGTGTATGTAGGTGGATAGGTGATCTCTATTCCACTCTTCAACCTATAGATTATACATGAGTGATTTTCTGAAGACCAATTTGATTAGAATTCGATTTATAATTGACTTAAGCATGTAAACATTAATTTGCTTATGGTGGGCGGGTGGCCTCTATGAGATCATCTAACCTAAAGATCGTACTAGAGAATTTTGTTGCACAACAATTTGATTACAAACATAGTCTTACTATTTTTTTATGTAAACCTTTATTTCTTTAAATCTTTAAAGTATTTAGATGGAAAAATTAAATGATAGGATAGTGGTCACTTATCCACCCTACATATACAATATATCGACCAACATCTATATACAAATTTTCATATATTTATTTCCTTTTATTTGCGTCATACTGTATTCAAATGAACAAAACTTTATTATCCAACACCAAAAAAATACTGAATAAGGAAGCGTTTACGTAATCTTCATCCTCTTCAGCAACACCACCATCAGTTCCATTTCGAAGGTTCTTCTTTTTAACGCAACCATGGTGATCACCGAAGGATGACATCAACAAGAAGTCAATGTGTTTCTGATAATTCAGCCTCACAATGAAGGAGGGGATATTTACTACTTGCGTATCGACAAGAATGTGACTTTCGCGGATAAGGAATCAATGTGTTTCTGAGAGTCCTCACCATGAAGGAAGGGATGTCCACTACTTGCTTACGAACATGCATCTACCTTTCGTATGGTAAATAGACTTGGCAAGACCCAACCAAACCATCTGCGTCTGTAGACAGCGCTTTAAGAAGTCCTCAAATTCTAGAAACAGGATTGTGGTG
The DNA here is from genome assembly GCA_963969525.1 of Ontholestes murinus. Classification (NCBI taxonomy): domain Eukaryota; kingdom Metazoa; phylum Arthropoda; class Insecta; order Coleoptera; family Staphylinidae; genus Ontholestes; species Ontholestes murinus. Next base: position 14,363,988 of record OZ018399.1, read on the forward strand.
ACCGTTACTATGTGGTATTTCATTTTCAAATATAGGATGAAATAAAACACTATTTTCTATGTTTTTTTACCACTGTATATTGATGATTTTTACAACATTAATACATTATCTACGACTATAGTTTCGACTCTTTCAAGTCATTATCACTTAGATAATTTATTAATGTTGTAAAAATCATTAATATACAGTGGTAAAAAAACATAGAAAATAGTGTTTAATTTCATCCTATATCGTCAAATTCTACCCAACACGTAATCCAGCATCATCCTGCTATCATCAAACACTCCAGTTCTGACCAAATGACGAAGAAGGACATTACCCTCGAAAAATCTCTTAGATTACTTTTCTTCCGAAATCAGCAAATCGTTAGTTTACGTCATAGTTCTCACTTGTTACGAAGATCTTATTCGCGAATGATCTTTTAATCTAGATCCAAACGTGTCTTTTCATAAGGACGACGTGGTATGACGTATGTCTAGGAAAATACAGACTGTACCCGGCCGTTCAACAATTTGGCATTTAATACAGATACCTTTAAGAAACATTCATTGAAACATTTTAGTTTGTTTTCTTGAAAAATAAAATTATTAAGTGATATGGAAATCGCAAAACCAAGAAGGGAAAGAAATTTTCTGACGAAAGTTAACACAAACGTTTAACTATTAACCCTTTCATCTACAATCACGAGTGCGACTCGTCTAAAAATTTAGAAAATAAACACGAGTGTGTCTCGTGGTGTGTCCCATCTAGAACGGTGCACTTGCTTCGCGACTGGCGCACGAAATCGGACGAGACAAAGTAGGTCAAAGGTTTAAAAGATAGTAATTGAGTAAAATTTTATTCATATGGATCAAGTGTTAATGACTTATTTGAGGGATGTTTTAATTTTTTTCTAAGAGGTTCCTAATACTTTTTCTGAAGATCAGGAACGTCGAAGAAGAGAAACTGAGGGAAAAAGAAGAATAAATGAGGTTCATTTGAGCTTATGACAACAAGAGACAGATTTTCCAGTACCAGATCAATTGCTAATCTATATCAAGCTAATGATGTTCATACTATAACCCTGAGAACTGTTTACCGCAGAATCAAAACGTGCAATTCTATCGGCCGTATCTTGTGTTACCACTAACTCCTTAACATCAACAGCAACGAGAGAAGTGGTTTAGTTTACGATGGCACTGGAACTCTGAGTTGCATATGGTGGTATAAGTATTAAATTCCAATTCTGTTTAGGAACGCATGATTGCCGTATAGGGGTATGGCAAAGATGTAGGGAACGCCGCAACAGGGAACTTCCTTTGCATCAAACTGTAGAGGTGCTAAATCTTATGGAAGTAGGTCTTGTGTTGTATTCATACGAGGCAATATGAACGCCCAACAATGCGTTCATATTGCCTCGTATGAATACAACACAAGACCTACTTCCATAAGATTTAGCACCTCTACAGTTTGATGCACAGGAAGTTCCCTGTTGTTGAAGAAATGGAGGAATAAGGGTTATAATTTTTTAATTTCTTCAGCAGTTAAAAAAGGGAGTTTTTTCAGCAAGACAATGCCCGTCCTCATATTGCAAGAGTTGCTATGGACCGATTTGCAGAGTATAATTTAATGGCCACCCCAATTTCCTGATCTTTCGTCCATTTTGCCCATGGACATTATGGGGACAAGACTCTGGAACTTACAGCATCTTCCGTAGATGCTGCAAACTCTTCATTGGGAATTAAAGTCTGCTTGGGATACATTACCTCAAGAGATTATCCACCATCTGCTAGAATCAATGCCATGTAGGGTATGGGAGTGTGTAACCAATAGGGGCAGAGCAACCTTATTATTAATACAAATGATGTTTATTTTTGTTCATTTTTGTTCAAATTTTAATCAATTGCAATCAAGATGATGCCAATTCAGGTCTAAAAAAATCCCAACTTTTAATGGTATTGCGATTTACATGTCACTGTCTTTCTAGTATTAGGAGTGGTGACTCGATTATAACTAGGATTTCAATTTTTATTGTTTATTGTATTTTAGAAGAAATTTCTTGAAAAATTCATCCCAGATTTTTAAAATACTGTTCTGGCTCTGTTCTTGTTTTACACTATTTTGCTTCTTTCGTAATAAACTTTTTTATCGGTGTATGTAAATCATATGTTTCAGTATCCTTATTGTAATGATATTTGCTACTGCAATTTTATTTTTTAAGCCTGAAATCGACATTTTTGCATCAACAGATGAGAAGAGACAGTGCAGGTTATTATTTCGAGGTTAGGCATAAAGTTACATTCTTCACAAATAGCGAGTCTCATGTTCACCTGACCGTAAGATGCGATCATGGGAGATGAAGACATGGAAGAAGAGGAGAAAAGTGATGAGTGTAGCATTTCAGGCAAGGGACCGAAAAATCTAAAACCATGGAACTTCTTGCTAAGATCAACAGCCAAGATGAGGATTATTCAGAAAATTCAAATACAACTTATTTGATATCATCCAAGAAGAAGATGAAAAAAATACATTTTTGAAATTATGATTATGTTAATAAAAGTGGCGAAGGGGAAGAAGGTGGTGATGACGAAGTGTTTGATAAAGAGAAAGATGATGAGAAGGGGGATGGTTTAACTGAAGAAGAGGCATCATCCTTAACTAGTGATGAGGAGGAGGTGGTGTAACAATAGCTTAAAATGAATGACAAGTCTAATAAAGGCAAATAGCAGCAAATGCAAGCTAAAAATGTTACCACACTAAAAAGTAAGGCTGGTGAGAGAATGGAAGATAAATTCTCAAAGGCCGCCACGCCTAAATCGTCTGCAGAAGATGACAATGGAAGGTCGAGTTATAGTAGAAGATATTAAATGTGACAACAATTGAAGACATGGAAGAGGAGGAGAAAGATAATGAGGAATTTCTTAAGAAAGAATTTTGCAATTAATTAAACTTAAATTTGAAACGCAATCATAACAACTTCCTGGTAGCTTTTAAATTGAGGGTAACCGTCAAGTCAAATTGTATCAAAACATAATAATTTTTATAGTAAAAGTGGGAGAGGAAAGCTTTCGGGAAGTACTTTCACTTGACTAAATTAAGACCCCTTAAAATGGTGTGCAGCAATTATTATTCCCAAATAGAGTCGAAAGCTTCCTGAACATCTAAAAGTAGATCTGTAGAAGTTGTGCATTTAAAGCTAGAATGGTGAGAGGAAGAAAAGTTGAATATTGGGGAAGCAATCGAAAATGATATTTAGGTATACGCTTAGAAAGGAAAGGGTTCTATTGTTGATACTTGAGGCTTCTACTTCGTTATATATCAAAATATAAAATGAACACTCCTAGTTTTGAGGACGGAGTCATATACAACGGTTCAAAATTTCAATGTAGTTTGCAGCATCAAAAGGAAAGATATTTGATGATATTCCTGATATCCAACAAAACGTACAGGGGCTTTTGAACTCCATCCCAAAAAGTTTCCAAGAAATGTATAGCAGATCTCCGCGGTGTATAGCTGGGAGGCTACTATTTTGAAGGATTTAACTTTCGTTAATATTTCTTTTACGTTAATGTTACAGGTCTATTCACCGAACTTTATTGTAAGAGGTTGTATTACTCCAACGACAGACACAACACGTGTAGGTTGGATCTCTATTTTATCCTCTATTTTTTAGATCATAATCGAGAATATTTTATATTTTTATGCTATTTTAATAATGATTTAAGATTTAGTTCTTTCTACTTTTCTTATATATCGAATATACTGTTAAACTATTGTTTTGATTACGAAATACAACCTAATCTACTAATCAGGAACTTTATCAAATGATAAATAAAACTTACTTTGTTAATATCACACACGGAATTTATTTCGTAACTATAGTTTTATTTATCATTTGATAAAGTTCCTGATTCAAGATTCAAGATTGTATCACAAAGTTATGGCATCAAGTATCCAACATATAATCTACTAATGTTTGTGGTATGAAATAGTACTTTCTTCGTTTTGTTGATAGTGGATATAAAATGATACTCTATCAGTAACAGAGATAATAGCGGAGTTAAAGTTGAGTCATATCTCAGGTGTTAGCGACGAGGGATGAATATTGAATATGAATATTCCAATGCTCGAGCAAATTTAATCAGCAATGTAAGAAAAATATTTTTATTGTTATTTAAAATGTAATGCATTGTTCAACAATGAAAATACATTCCGTTTAAAATACGCAATTAAATTAAATAGATTTTACAATATCTAATCTCATTCAAGATAGTAAAAGTGGAATTCTGAGAGTACCCAAAAATGTTAATGTTATATTGTCTAACTAACTAGTGTTTTATTTAAATAATGCAGTTAAATTCTAAGGGCTCTTAAATGAATAAGTTATTATTATTAAGCCTCTTGTCAACAATAAAAAAACACATAAACATTAAAAGAAAACACCATATAGTAACGTAGAACCAGGAAGGACATACAAACTGAAGAAGTTAAATGACCTACATATAAATTATAATGTGATTAATCTTAGGGGGCGCTAAAAAAAGTCGGCAGTTTAGTAGTTTTGTCTAAAATGTAGGGGATGACAAGAGAAACGTCACATAAACCACCCTACTTGAATTGAGCGACGTGCATTGTACGCGAGGCCGAGCTTTTTTGCCAGTGTTTTTACCACCCCCCGAGTCTCTGCGGCGCGGTCCGGCCGTACGAGGGCAGTTCGGGGCACAGCTGTTACCGCCCCCTGGCCTCATCCTCGTCGGACTGCTCGCCCAAGTTATATACTTAGAAAATCTACAATAACTCGACTAAATTTAGACTTTATGTTTCATTACCGCTCATTAATCACGGCCGCTTTAATAGCCGCACGCAATAATTTCAGTGGTGGAAAGAAACCTAAATTATTACCTTATTTCGAGTAGCGCGTTCATGCATTTAATTTCTCACCTAAAATAAGTACGAACGCCAGGTGCAAATCAATCTATTTTCAGAAAATTTGAACTAGGATTCCACAATTTATTTTATTACAACAAAAACAAAAACACATATCAATTGAAAACAGCAAAGAAATTATATATTAATCAGAAACTAAAATTTGTTGAAATTCTTTCTTGTGCTGGTGGTTTTAATATAATAATTCATCAGTTTGTGAAATACTTTCTGATTTTATTATAATTATTGATGCAAATATATACGCTAAAACCATAGAATATACAGTCAATGCCAAAAATGTGTAGCCATACTTTTCTATTAAAATGCAAAATCATTGCGCCCTTAATGATCTTCATCATGAAATAGTACAACTATAATGAGGCAGAAAGGAGGCAACGGCTTCCGGCCCCCGAATGCAAGGTCCCCCCATTCATATTATACATGACACGTATTCTTAATAATGTCGCAATTACCAACTTACCATACGTGCATTATTATGAATTTAAAGTGGGACTCCGCATCATTAAAATGTGCAAATGATAATATATAAGATGTATTATCATGTTTTAATTTTTTTAATATAATGATTTGACAAAACTAAACTGCATTTGCTGTCCTAACTCGATTATATACATCCACAGGTTTTAATCATTAAACTTTTTGTAAAATTAAGCTATAAAAGGGAAAACAATTGACTAAAGGTATAAAGATGAAGCATTGATATAATGTTTTATATGTTTTTGCTAAAGAAAAGACAATCCGGAAGGAAGTTAAAATTTATTTCGGAAAGTAAATGGTATTTGTTGAGCAAACGTTTTTGCTTTTGTTAATAATGTCTACAATTAATAACACAATACGGTTTAACTTAATTTCTAACTCTGAATGAGGGTAACATGCTTTGCACTAGAACGGTATACCGTTCCATTATCAGCAATTTTTTTTAGAAAAATTTTAACGCCTAAATACTAAATTCGTTTATATTTGAGTATGTATCAAATCCTAGTCATTTTCGCTAATTTAAGAGGTAATATGATAAATTACAGAATTCAGAGTCACCTTAATGAAATCTCAGCATAAACAATGCAATGTAATTAATAATCTGTAATTATTGTGCAGTACAGAGTAATTATAGTAATTACTTTATACAAGAGGATTTATCAGGTAAATTAAAGAACGGATGAATAATTGTCTTCATTTGTAAGCTTATTTTAGGTGGTGGTATTTAATACGGCAGGGAGCTTAAATTTAGCTAGTTCGATTGCGATTCACCGTTGCCACAGCCGCCGTCGACGTTTTCATACGAGAAGTCGTCGGTCCGGTCATTGTATTTCTGGCCGAACGGGGCAAATTCGCAAATTGAAATAGGATACTTTATGACACGGCTATTAGTACCGCGATCCAACCGACAGCTGTACAACAACAGCTACCGACGCGGAGATTTGTTGCCAAACTATTCATAGCACTCATGATATTACTTTAAATAAAATAATTCTAAAGTTGAATAATAAAAACCATTGTATAGTTCTATCTAATATTTTTATTTTTTTTATAATATGAATTTTCAAATATTCAATTTTTTATTATTGATATATAACAAAATAACTAACAATAAGACTTATGGTCCATAGCCCAGACAGGTACGTACTAATCCAATCTGTTAATATTTATAATTACAATGTATTATTGAATATTGTTAGTGTCTGTAATAAAGATGTTGTATATATAACTAACAATATATTTCATCTTTATGTTGCTTTGTATGCTTTTAATAACAACATTTAATATGTACACCATTATTTCCACATTTGGTGCAGAGAAGACTGCAACCTTACTATGCAAAAAACTTCAAAGATATAAAAAAGATCATAGTATTTATGCTACCGCGATCTTCTACCAATTCTGGGCATTGCCTGCAATAGAAGTCATAGTGAAATCAAGAAATCATTTACAAGATCAGACATAATAGGGAAGGTAAGAAAAAGACACAAAAAAGAATAAACGACAAAAAGAAGTATATATAATGCAAAGATAATGTCTAACAAAACCAAACTTCAATAAGCAATTGAATCTCTAATCTGACGATTTTTTATTTATGTGGTGGCCAACTCCTTTGTTTAACAAAAAAAGGTGGGCCAACATTTTTTTAAGTTTCTCTTGGTAAGATCAAAAAATGTAATGAGGTCTAGAAATTGGGTTAATAATTTGGAATACATTGGAATTTAATATTGATTCTTTTTATTTGAAAAATCAACAATAATGTTTAAACTTCTGCCAAGAAATTTCTAAGACTTGCAGCAGAAATTTATTTTAAGAGACCCAAATTTGAAAAGTAATTCTAGATATTTAGAAGGATCGTGGGTGTTTGCAAAAAAGGTATTCACCGGAAAATTCGCTGAGGTGTTCCTGGTACTATTATATTTAAAGAAAATTCCCACACAACAGAATAGTGTTGTCTAAAATCATTTAACAGAAAAACTAAAGGAAACCTAATTAATTATAGTTCGAAATCTACTAGGTCTTTAGCTTCTTTACTCTACTCATCTAGTAAAAATAACTTACACAGCTAAATACCTTAACTAACTCAAAATTCTTTGAATGCCCATTGCAAAAATCTAAATTTCTACTAGAACAAAAGGACACCGGAGACCGCAGTGCAGGGATGCTAAGCGACACCACCTCGTGAGGATACTAGAACTAAAATTCGGTCTAATCCAATCAACCAAGAACACAATAGTGTATCAGCAATTAGATTTTGTATACCTCTAGTCGTCTGTGCATAACTCCCATCAGGGAGTAGAGCCTTTTTTTTGTGGCTGAGAGGTGGAAAATCTGGTATACCCACTAAAAACCACCTCACCAAGTCGCCCTGCCACCCCGCAGAACCGCCGTCTGGCATTACTTCACGGGGTGTAGGGTGTCGGTCTGCGTCATTTATGTTTGTGTGTGTGTGAGAGAGATGTGCATGGCTCGGGTACGTGGGGTCGCTACTCCCAAATCGCTGTGCACGTCAACCACCCCTGCGGGTAACTTTGTGAAGCCTGGCTGTTGGGGTCATATCAGTTACTCCCTCACAGGACGTTCTCCATATTTTCCTTTTCGTTTTTTTTTTGGTTTCGTGGAAGTGGAGAAATCTTACATAGGACACCTAGAGGCCGATCCTCTAGGTAGTGTCAGATTCTTACTGACTAAAACTCCACTCCCCTGCCTTACAAATTATTTAGTGTAGTGTTTGGGTTCTTTAAATAACTGAGTAAATGCACTATTAGTGAATTTTAAATCGTGATAGAAGTTTGGAAGTTAAAATTTTGTTGTATTACCCAAAATTCTTTTCAAATAAAAGTGTTTGTCCGGTGTGACCGCTGATAGAGATTCGAGGACTGGTTTACTGCTCATGAGATTAGCGTTATTCACGCTAGATGGTGGTTTGGGGAGTAGTGGATGTATGACTACCTTTATCTTTTTGCGATTGATTTATTTTAGGGAAACCTTGGTATCCCTTTTAGTTAGCTGTGTAGTGGCCATTGCAGTTGTACCACTTGGGGTCACCGTCGGTTTCTGGATTGCGTTTGCAATCCGATGTGAGGTGGTCTCCTGCGTATTTTACGCAGCGTTGCATCTTTCGGCGACCTGGCCAAAGCCTTGGCAACGATGACATTTAAGCTGATTGGGGTGACTGTGAGCCATATCAACCGTGATGTCGTTTAGATGTTTAAGAATTTCTCTTGCCTTTTTTTGTTGTTTTGTAGGCCAACCATATTGAATTTATGGGTCTTTTTGCAGAGATGACTGGAAAACTCTTTTCGAGTAATTCATCAATAATTTCTCTGTCTGCGACATTTTGGTATATCTCCCTAATGACCACCTTGAGTTCTTGTTCCTTGTAGAGGCAGTGGGTGAAGAATTGGATATTTTTTTTGATTAAGGAAATTTATTGTTCCTCTATAGTCTTTTGCTGACTGCAATTGAATGTGGATGTCGTTGCCTTGAGTTTTAGTATTTAATATGACTATCTTTTTTCTTGCTAGCTCTTTCGATAGAGAGAGCCAATTGTCTGGGTTTTTTAATTTAAGTGGAGGAGGTCTACGAGTGAAATTTTATCGACTTTATCGATATATTTATAAATTTATAGGCCATAGTCGTTTTGTATACGATTGGGCCAGATGGTGGGTGCTTTTTATGGCTTTATGTCACTTGGTTTGGCGTTTTTTTTTGCCTGGTTGTTTATCATTCGCCGTTTTTGGCAAATAATTTCATTTTTTGCTAGATTAAGCCTGAGCTAGGACAGGTTGACTCTCCTATTTATGGGATTTTTTTGTTGTTTTAGTGGTTTGGCGTTTTTCGCCAGATATAGATTGTGGAGGGCTAACAGCAACCATATTGAATTTATGGGTCTTTTTGCCCATACGGCGTACAGAGATGACTGTAAAGTCCTTTTCGAGTCATTCATCGATAATTTCTCTATCTGTGACATTTTGGTGCACCTCCCTAATGACCACCTTGAGTCCTTTTTCATCGTAGAGGCGGTGGGTGAAGAATTTGATATTTTTTTGACTAAGGAAATTTATTGTTTCCCTATAATCTTTTGCTGACTGATTGAATGTGGATGTCGTTGCCTTAAGTTTTGGTATTTAAAATTACTATCTTATTGCTTGTTAGCTCTTTCGATAGAGAGAGCCAATTGTCTGAGTTTTTTTAATTTAAGTGGAGGAGGTCTACGAGTGAAATTTTATCGACATTGTCGATGTTTATAGATTTATAGACGATAGTCGTTTTGTATACGATTGAGTCAGATGGAGATGTGCTTTTTGTGGCTTTATGCCACTTGGTTTGGCGTTTTTCTGCCTGGTTGTTTATCATTCGCCGTTTTTGGCTAATAATTTGATTTTTTGCTAGGTTTAGCCTGAGCTGAGAAAAGTGACTCTCCCATTTATGGGATTTTTTGGTTGTTTTAGTGGTTGTCGCCAGATATAGATTGTGGGAGAAGTGACCTCCAATTTGGGAACCGTCCGTTCTATTGTCTTTTGTCTGGCTGGTATGTCGATTGGTCTCAGAGCGCTAAACCGGTGCTTGATTGGTTATTGGGTTTTTTTGAGCGGCCTGAATCTGACTCAGTGTCAGTTGACGCTCTTTTTGACTTTTTCTTTGATTTCACCAGGGCGAAATCATCTTCATGGATTGATGGGGCTGGATCTGACTCAGTGTCAGAATGAATTGGTGTTTTAGCCTTCTCTTTCTTCTTTGATTTCACTAATATGAAATCATCGTTATATTTTGGCTTATGGGGCTGCACTAATGTGGTGGCATTTGAGCTTTTAATGACGGCCTGTAGTTCTTTTATGGTTTCCCGGAGCTGCCTATTTTCCTCGTGGACATCAACGATATCGACGATCTCCTTTAGCTTAGGAGAATCGTCTTCTATATTGATGCTACTCATTATTGATTCTGAGGGTTCATTCAGAGAGATAAGAATGGTCGCACCAATTTCAATCAGCTGAGTCAAACAACACCGTACCTGGTCAGAGATTGGATGGGTGGACCGGAAGGTGGCTCTTTTGGGGTTTTATTTTTCTTGAAGATAAATTCGGAGAGCTGGCGAAGTTTCGCCTTAGTGGCTGAGAGTGGCCAATAGATCGGATTTGTGAAGCACAAGGCTAGTGCAAATTAAGGATGAGGTGGTGGTTAGGTGCGTAGCCCCACTTGACGCCCGTCGCAACAATACGACCCTGTAAAGGGAGGGTAATACTCGGGTGTTCGCCAAAAACGACCTGCTTTCCCTTTTTTATAGGGAAATAAGTAGTGACCAAGGCTTGCAGCTATTGCGGGTGTGCTGACGTCTCCCAATCTCAGCAGGTTTGCCTGGACCGAAAGAAAGACTTATCTCGTTCCAACTATCTCAGTCGACACTGTTTATTATAGGTTCCAGCTGCTGTAGCGTTCGCCAGAAGATCTAACTGGAAATATATAAAAGACTGGTGATTCGATAGAGGCTCCTTGACGCTGGGCAGACTTTCGCTCGAGTTGCGGGCCGATAGGTTATCTGTCACCGAACGAGGCTAAGAGTGCGTCAGACAAGGATGAAGGCAATAACTAGTAGTAACCAGTAGAAATTACATCGAAAACGCGAATGATGGTGCGGTTGGTCGATCTGTTAGAATCTAAATCCGAAGTCAACCGGACAGTACTAAGATGGGTGACCCCAAGATCAAGCAGCTATAGGTTGACGGACATTCCGATCTGCAATGTTCTTATTCCGCTGTGTTAGCTGATTAACTGTATTGACTGGATGGATGACTCTGAACTTTCCTTTTCGATTTCTTCAACTCCATGTTATATTCTGGGCCTGTCTATAGGCATCCCTGTTGCCGGTTTTCTTTGCACTGTTGAAAGTTTTCCTGGCATGCATCTTAAGGCGACCTAAATCCTTGTTTCACCGGGGCAAGTCTCTGGAAGGAGATTTCCTCTTTAGTGGACAACTGGATTCATACGCCTTTAGGATGCTATTAAAACTTTATTTTTTCTAACCCTAAACTAGGATATTTTCTATAAGCCCTCAACTAGTTTAACAGCAAAATAAACCGCGATCTTTAGTTAAAGTTAAAGCGAATATATAGGGTGTGTGAGTGACCTTTAACACACCCTTAAATCATTAAAATATTCGCGAAGGGTTTTAATTAACAATTTGATACCATAAAATCGGCGAAAGAATAATGAATCAGATTAATTACTATTATACACGAAAATACAAAACCTGTAGTATGTTATTAATTTAAGGGTCAAATAGAAGCCACCCGCTCATATGCACTTCAGCTTCAGTTCCTAACCATCGTTATATTTGCAGAGAAATGAACGGCAAAATTATTACTGTGAGCTAAAACTTAAGAAAATCTGTTTTTTTTAAGTTTTTGCTCACAGTAATATTTTTTTGTAGGTGTGCTTTTTTCTAATTGCCGGAGGGCTAGGAACAACCTACCCAATGTATTTATTTTTTCTAACCTAAACTTGTTTACACTTGACTGTATGTTGTCTGTTATTAATGTTGAATTTTGGTATTTTCAGTTGTTGCATTTTATAATTATTAAATTAATAATCATTTCAGTGTGTATTTGAATTTCATACTACTTATTTAGTTTTAAATTCTGCATTCTGATACGTTACAATGTTAAATTATCGACAGGTAATAATATCGACAAAAAACCATACCGACGGTATTCGGAGACGGCTGCGTAGAATTTTAAAACCAATAATAATTCGAATTTGCGACTGTTAATTTGAATAGGAGTTGTCGTGTGAACGGTAATAGCATCAATTAAAATCCTTTCCCGAGTGCCTGTCCAGCCACATGAGCGCTTTTGCCTTATTAGTGATGCGGATACCGATTACTTGCCTACTCTAATTATCCTTTCCATGTGGTCCACTGATCTCCCCTTAATCACAGACAAAGGACCCCACAAAGTTACATTTCCTTTACGGAATTATTTCAACACTTTACTACAATTCAAGTTGTTACCAAGATTAGTGGAATTAATCGTATTATGGCCCAATCTCATTACACGATAGCCAATTCCGTGTTTTAAGTTACTACACAAAATCCATGCATTTATACAGCTCAGTGAATGTGTTCAATTCCGTTTGTTACATGCTGGATTCTGCTAATTTAAAATCGTTAATAGGGAATTGATGCCTTTCTAACGCAATGCACCAAGTTATCTGAATATGAAAAACATATATAAAATTTTAAAAAAATTCTTAGTACTCGGACATAATTTTACTATTTGTATTAACGGCATTATTTTAGCGTCAATAATAGAAGCAAATATTTTCTATCATGAAGAATAGAAAACAATTTTGACTTAGGATATAAAGTAGTTTGTAATAATATATAATGAATACGGGAAGGTTTAATCCGTGCTATAACGATTTTTTTATATGAGCGGATAGTTTACATCCAACAATAGCAGAAGCTGAGGAACTTAAATCTATTAGAATAATCCAGGGAGGTAGACATGTACTGGTACCGCCACCACATCAAGAGGAAATGGACTTCGATGAGCCTCCATCTTCATTTTGAACCTGCATCACCAGGTTCAACACCAGATCCAGCAGTGAGACCTTATAATTGATGAAAAATAGAGGTGACATATCCTAATGATATAGCACCCAATTCCATAATATTAGTTGTCTGGTTACCTCGCAAACTATCACCACCATTAACTAATTCAATTATTCAATTATTTTACCCTCAAAAGAACCAGGATTTAGCACTAAACATTGTAAAATACTATTCATCAACACCGCCTTTCATGAAACCATAATGGTTAAACCATTTCGTAAAGTTGCTTCAAAAGATGTAAAGGTTGGTTGAATTTTAAAATTAAAATAAATGAAATTTGTCAGCATATTCTCTTCAGCTACAACACTCTTTGCCTCAGATTTCTTATCCAAATAGCTCTAACTGTAGCTAAAGGATAAAATCGGTCTTTACAATCTTCTGGTTAGTTTCTTAAGGACGTAGAGGACGACGATCTTAAATATGTTACTCAAGACCACTCAGTCCAGGTTTCAATCTTGTCAATAATTCTTCAGATTTTAAAGTCAAACAACAGTTAAACCGCAGACTTTGATTGATTGCTTAATCAAATCAGCTACATTCGCACAGAAACTGATCCTATAACATAATAACATGTGTTATTAAAGATGTGATACCAAAAGTATTATTTAGTTTATTTTGGATTCATGTTAAGTTGTGAATGCAACAAGATGTGCGGCAATCAACTACGGTACTCTGAGTAGATTTAAACTAGATCGAAACCGGTCAGTGACTATCATTCACAGAAAAACAATAATTCAATTATTTTTTGTATGTTTTATTATTAGTTACTTAATTTTAAGCCAAAAATCTAAATACATTCAATTTCTATTCCTACAGATAAAATTTTACAGAAAGTATAATTTTCTTTGTTCAAATTAAATGGCCAGTGAAATATACCAAAATAAAACATTCCGATTATTTCCTCGAAACACGTAATGGCTTAACTAAATTTACAATTTTGCCAACCGCATTAAGCCAATTATGTACTACACAAGTAGTTATTTGGGGGAAAAAATACACACTGTGCGCACACGCACATTAAATAAATTACAGTCGTTATTTTTTTTAGAGCAATTTGTTGAAAGCTAATATTGAAATGTAAAATGCACCTCGCTCCTTGTTCTTGCGATTGTCGTATAAACGGTTAGGAGTTTATGGGAACATTATTTTATTACATCCTGCACTTATACGGAGCATAAAACATTCCGCGGAAATATGAATACCCACCGTGTATTTCAGAACGCAAAAAGGTAATGGTGGAATTATAAAAGTATAAATGCCGTGCTTATTTTTAAGTTTTATTTTTACTATATTGTAATTCGCACGGTTTAGGGTTTCACTATTTAATGTTGAATGCTGCGACATGTTTTGCCACACGGTGGCTTCATCAGGCAGATGTTTGGTGAAACATGTCGCGGTGTCCAATATTCAATAGTGAAACCCTAAACCGTATGTTTTTTCAAATGAAGTTTCATCAAATATCCGCCTCGTCCATTTAATATTTTATATTGTAATTAAAAGAAGCTAATTTAATTGTTGCAGTTAAATCACGATAATTTTGTTTTACCACTATATTTTTTTTAAATATACCATGTAATAAACGCAACGCCACTTTTATATTTAAAATAAAAATTTAAATTAAAATAAATATTTATTTTTGATTGTTGATTAAAACACTAATGTAGTCGAAAATAGTCGGAGAAAATATTAAACAAAATATGAAGACAGCAATCTAATTGATACAAAAAAAATCACTACGGATTAAACCTGAAATTAATTCATCGCACGAAGGAAACGTATAAGAACGACAAAAAGTCTAGGTAATGCGCACACATTTCGATCACCTTTTTTTTGCTACATCTTGCTGCTCATACGATTGATAAGTTCAGTGACAAATGCGCCGTCGATCGTTCTGCGTGTGCAAGGAAAATTTTGAACACTTTTTAGTGAAAGATTTCGGCGTTTGTGCGCGTGAAAACTTGTCGTTCTCTCCCAGAAGTGCTAGTGATTCCAAAGTTATCCTTGTAGAAGAAAATTCCTTGGTAAATGAAGCACTACGGTTGAGAATTTACACAGATTTCGAAACATTGCCACAAAGTGACTCCATTAGGCAGATGAAGCGAAGGAATTGTTTAAGGTATTTCAAATAACGACAAATCATTCACATAAACATTTCTTAAGTGAGGGTGGAAATATTTATTTTACTTTAATTTTTAATCGGAATTAATGCAAGTTATCAATTATTATTTTTGTATATAATAATTTGTTTCGGGTGATCATGGGATGGTGTTATTAGGTAATTACAAGATTGACTAAAACAATTAGAAACTTCTCTTCACTATTTGGTCCAAAATATACATCTGGTAACAAATAAAATAGTGAAGTAAGGTTTTTAACCAAGTTATTATCATCTTCACGTAACTCAATTATTCTAAAAATTACAAAGTTACCTATTGATAGTAATATGTTAGTAATATTAAAATTAGAAGAGTGTGTTTAGTTGTAACTAGTAAATTCATGAACTTTAAAAGAAAATGCACTTTGCTGAAGTATCTAATTCCAACTTGAAGTAATAATTATTACAGAACGTCCAATATGAAATAATTTTTAACCTTTTCGTAACTTCCTCAAAATTAACATCTATTTCTTACTTGAAATCTCAACTAGATTTGCTTCAATATTTCCGAAATTAACTGCAGTCGATGTTCCAGGATGCTGGAACATCAACACAAAATCTTCTACGACTCAGCGTTTGTACGAATTTAAGTGTTCTTGTATGTTCATTTATGCGCATGTGCTTTATTCGACTGGGTTCTCAACCACAATCGAGACATGCTGCATTTGCTGGATTTCGCTAGATTTAGTAGTGTAGAGGTACGTGACGCTAATGTATGCCGGGTTTTCATTAATATATTTATTCTCGATTTAGGTTTGGAAAAATTAGTCACGACTCAAAAAATTCTGCGTCACTACGGTTTCCTATCTAAACAGTCCGCCCTTTAGATTGACCTAATTAAGATGTTTAGAGTTTTAGTTGGTAATGTATGTAGTTGGGGATTCTAAAAAGTACGGCAGTGAAACTCTCATAAAAATCGAAAGTTATGTATCATTTAGAAACTTATGTATGTAATTAAATCACAATTTTTACTTTCCCTATCTAGAATATATAGGGGAAAGCTTGTTTTCGCGAATGAGAATATCTGTGGGCGCTGTATCTCAAAAATGAATGATCAGTTTGAGATGAAACATTAAACTTAAGATTTTATCATTAAAAACTGGAACTGAAAAGCTTTTGGTAAACTCACAAACCGGAAGCGGATGTTTACTCAAAGCGTTTTTTTGTTTTTTCTCGAAATTTTTCTAAATTTAAAAAAAATATTACATAACTTTTCAAATAAAAGTTAAGGGGAATGAGAAACTGGACAAATTTTATTCAAATATGGTTTTCATAAAGTTCTTAACTTCCGAGAAAAAAAATAAAAAATAAAAATTTCCATATTTATTGCTTATTGCCAATAAACTTTAGGGATTACATTAAATTTATATAACAAGTAATTGTAAAGAATAAAAAAATTAAGCGAATTGTTAAGAATAGCATGTTTCCCTAAACGTCATATGTAAGGAAATTACTATCATGGCCACATCATCATTGTTTTAAGTTTCTTTACATTTAACAACTTTTAATTAGAGCCTTCGCTTATATTTTACTGATTGGAAGGTGGGATTGAGGCCACCCACCCACCCTACATATACATAATAACTTTAATTGCTAATCGTTGATGATTTTGCTGCTTAAAAAACAATAAAACCTTGTATGTAATAAAAAATAAAGCATAATCCAAATTTAAGTTTAAATATAAATGACCTTCTATAGCTAATCTTATCTAAGCTTAATGTAAAGCCTTTCCACGTATCATATATAATTTTTATTAATTTACACACTCAAAAATTTTACTTTGGCAATTTTTTTATTCAAATTTTGTAATTAAAGTTATTGCAAACCACGACGCGATCAGTAATTAAAGCTAATACGTATATGTAGGGTGTGTGGTTGGCCTCTATTCCACCCTCCAGTCAGTAAAACATCATCAAAAATTATTTGAAATATTTGTATGAACACATCAATTAAAAAATGCAATTATTTTGTGTTTGTTTACATTTTACAACTTCTAACTAAAACCCTCGCTTATGTTTTACTGATTGGAGGGTGGAAAGGAGAAAAACATCAAAAATTATTTGAAAAATTTGTATGAATACATCTCTAAAAATTGCAATTATTTTGTGTTTATTTATAGTTTACAACTTTTAATTAGAACCTTCGCTTATGTTTTACTCATTGGAGGGTGGGATAGAGGCCACCCACCCACCCTACATATACATATAAATTTCTATTACTGATCGTCTGGCGGTTTGGAGTAAAATTAATCACAAAACTTTTTAAATAAAAAGAAATTCAAAGGGTAAAATTTTTAAGTGGGGAGTGACCATCCACCCACCCTACATATACATAATAACTTGAAATACGAATTGTTGATTATTTTGCCGCTTACAAAACAAAAAAACCTTGTATGTAATAAAAAATAGAGCATAATACAAATTTAAGTTTAAATATAAATGATTTTCTGTAGATAATCTTATTTAAGCTTGATTTAAAGCCTTTCCACGTATCATGTATATATTTTTTATTAATTTACATTTTCAAAAATTTTACTTTGTCAATTTTCTTTTATTTAAATTTTGTAATTAAAGTTATTGCAAACCAAGACACTATCAATAATTAAAGCTAATATGTATATGTAGTGTGGGTGGGTGGCCTCTATCCCACCCTCCAGTCAGTAAAACAACATCAAAAATTATTTGAAATATTTGTATGAATTCATCAATTAAAAATTATCGCTTATGTTTTACTGATTGGAGGGTGGGATAGAGGCCATCCACCCATCCTACATATACATGATAACATTAATTACTAATCGTTAATGAGTTTGCTGCTAAAAACAATCAAACCCTTTATGTAATAATAAACAAAACAAAATCAAAATTTAAGTTTAGATATACATGACTTTTTATAGCTAGTCTTATCTAATTTAGATTTAGAGTCTGCCCACCCTTCATGCATCAAATTTTTACTAATTTACTCACTCAAAAATTTTACCTTTTTAATTTTTTTATATAAAAAGTTTTGTAATTAATTTTACTCTAAACCGCCCGACGATCAGTAATGGAAATTTATATGTATATGTAGGGTGGGTGGGTGGCCTCTATCCCACCCTCCAATCAGTAAATCATCATCAAAATTCATTTGAAAAATTTGTATCATCATCAAGAATTATTTGAAGTATTTGTATGAATACACCCATTTAAAAATGCAATTATTTTGTGTTTGTTTACATTTTACAACTTTTAACTAAAACCCTCAGTTATATTTTATTGATTGGAGGGTAGGATAGAGGACACCCACCCATCCTACATATACATAATAACTTTAATTACTAATCGTTAATGAGTTTGCTGCTAGAAACAATCGAACCCTTTATGTAATAAAAAATAAAACAACATCAGTAATCTTATATTCACTATTTAATCAGAACCAAAAAACAATTTCTTTACAATAACATTCAATGGCCCTTTAAGCGAAAGAACAGCAAGCAATCTTAAAAAACTTAACTTCAACATAGCACACAAAACCCGTAATAGTTTATCAAATATAATCAAAAACAACAAAGATAAAGTAGTCAAAAACAGGCAAAGTGGAGTCTATTTACTGAAATGTATGAATTGCCCGAAAATTTACGTAGGCCAAACCGGATACGCATCCGAGGGCCGAATCAACGAACATTACAAATGTTTCAGTCACCAAAAAATATCGTCAACGTACGGAAACCATCTCCTAGCAGAAAACCACATATTCAACCTAAATTTCAAGATTCTACATAAAGAAAGAAAAGGACAAAAACTAAACCTACTAGAAAATTTAGAAATTAATCGATACCTACACACCGGCCATCTACTGAACGAACAAACGGAATTATCAAATTCCCCTCTACTAAAAATATTTTCACCCCCGCCAACCTGAAATAATATATAAGAAACAATGTATATTTTATTTGTATATTTACTTCACCTGAAGAAGCCACAGTGTGGCGAAACATATGTAGTGTTTAATAAACCAATATTTGAAAATCAAACAATTGCGTTATCTCAATATTAAGTATGGATTTTCAACACCTAAGTGCCTCATCAATCAATCAATTATTTTGTGTTTATTTCTAGTTTACAACTTTTAATTAAAACCCTCGCTTATATTTTACTCCTTGGAGGGTGGGATAAAGGCCACCCACCCTCCCTACATATGCATGATAACTTTAAATACGAATTGTTCATGATTTTGCTGCTTACAAAACAATAAAACCTTGTAGGTAATAAAAAATAAAAAATAAAACAAAATCAAAATTTAAGTTTAAATATAAATGACTTTCTATAGCTAATCTTATCTAATTTAGATTTAGAATCTGTGTACCCATCATGGATCAAATTTTTACTAATTTACTCACTCAAAAATTTTACCTTTTTAATTTCGTTTTTATTTTACTCCAAACCGCCAGACGAACAGTAATCGAAATTTATATGTATATGTAGGGTGGGTAGGTGGCCTCTATCCCACTCTCCAATCAGTAAAACATCATCAAAAATTATTTGAAAAATTTGTATGAATAAATTTCAAAAAATTGCAATTATTTTATGTTTATATATAGTTTGCAACTTTTAATTAAAACCCTCGCTTATGTTTTACTAATTGGACACATCATAATTCAAATAAATCATTCCAATTATTAAAAAAATATTTACCAACACATCATAATTTGATTCAAGGTACTTTTTAAATTCCTTTTTATATACTTTTGTGAACTCAATATTAATTTCAGGAAAGGTGGCGCTAAATTATATAATTTAGGACCCAAGAAAAAAAAAAGAAAACTATTGGTATAACATAATTATAGTTCTCCATTCCCCTTTGAGCATAGGTGTCATTTATTTTATTGTACTCGTGTTTATTTTTATGCAACCAAATTAAACTTTGATAAATATACATAGTTCTAATTTTAAAAAGTCCAGATTCTATATAGATATCTTTTTGAACATAATTTTTATATTAGAATTTTGTACAACTTGTAGTTTCTCTAATATATTATTGAATAATCATCCCCATATTAATAAACAATATCTTAATATAGATTCAACCATGGAGTAATAGACAAGTAACAGTACACGCCTACTAAGTATATCTCTAAGTTGATAAAATTTTGAAATCATTAACCTATTTTTTTTTTGATAATGTAATCTACATGATGTTTCCATCTTAAGTGTTGGTCAACCATAACACCTAAATATTTAATGTATGAACATTTTTCAATTTTTGGGCAATTACATAATAGTTTATCACAGTTAGGTTTATGAATGTTTAAATACAGTTGTTTTGGTTGTAAAAGCTAGAAATTTGCTTTTTTCTGTATTTAAACTTAAAAGACTGTCATTAAGCCAGCATTCTTATTTGTATAAGTCTGCTTCAGCAGTCTTATATGTATTTTTCCATGAATTACCTGAAAATACTACAGCGATATCATCCGCGTATGATAATATGTGACCCTGAAAATCATTGATTTGCAGAATATTATTTATGTATACTAAAAATAAAATTGGACCGAGAACTGTTCCTTGCGGAATACCCAAAGTAACCTTAAGTGGTGCCCTTACACAATCATTAAATTTTACTTGTTGCGTCCTATCGCTTAACTAATTTTTGAAAAGTTTCAGAGGTTTATCTCTAACTCCTACTGTTTCAAGTCTTTCAAATAAAATATCATGTGATACAGTATCGAATGCTTTGGCTAGATCCAAAAAGACTGCTAGGATCTTTTTGTTATTATTTAAGTTTGGAATTATTTCTTCAATAAAATTCAAGATTGCATCTTGGGTACTAACATTCTTTTTGAATCCAAATTGGCTTGTAGAGATAATACTGTGATGATTTAAAAATGACACGAATCTTAATTTTAAAGTTTGTTCAAATATTTTTGAAATATTTGAAATAACAGAAATTAGCCTGTTTATTCATGTTCCTCTGGTCGCCTGATTTATGAATAGGGGCAACTATTGAAACTTTCCGTTCATGAAGAATTTCACCTTTTACAAAAGCTAGATTTATTATATGCTTTAGAGAAAATATAATATAGAGATAGATGTTTTATATTGTTTTAACCGATATTCCATAAACTTGATTGAATTAAAACACTTGGTATGATTTCACTTGTTATTTATTTTACTCCGACTAGTTTCATTCTTAAGTCATTCTTAAGGAGAAATGTACAATTTCGTACATGACATGACTAATTGTCGAAACTAGTCGGAGTAAAATAAATAACAAGTGAAATCATACCAAGTGTTTTAATTCGATCAAATTAATACAAAAGAGTTTCACCACGGGTTAAGTGAGAAACTAATTTGAAAAATTTGTATGAATAAATCTCTAAAAGTTGCAATTGTTTTGTGTTTATTTATAGTTTGCAACTCTTAACATATACATGATCATTTTAAATACGATATGTTGATGATTTTGCTGCTTAAAAACAATAAAACCTTGTATGTAATAAAAAATAAAACAAAATCAAAACTTAAGTTTAAATATAAATGACTTTCTATAGCATATCTTATCTAATTTAGATTTAAAGTCTGCCCACCCATCATGCATCAAATTTTTACTAATTTACTCACCCAAAAATTTTACCTTTTAAATTTCATTTTTTATTTAAAAAGTTTTATAATTAATTTTATTGGAAACCGCGAGACGATAAGAAAATAAAGTTTATATGTATATGCAGAGTGGGTGGGTTGCCTCTATCCCACCCTCCAATCAGTAAAACATCATCAAAAATTATTTGAAAAATTTGTTTGAATAAATCTATTAAAATTTTTAATGTTATGTTTATTTTCGTTTTATAACTTTTAATTAAAATCCTTAGGAAAAGTACTATGATGGCCACATCACAATTTTATATAATAAAATTATAATTACGTAATATTTCTGATACGTCAACAGCAGCACGAATAATACATTTCTTAAGACATAATAATTATGTATAATTTTAAAATATTTAAAATAGTAAGAATATGAAAATTCTGAAAGTATAGAGAAACTATTAAGATGATTCTATACTTAACAAATACTTAGGGTTAAAAAAAATCCATAGTAAAACTTTGTTTCCCAGTCTTTAACTGTGCTACGCTGGCAAGAACTAAAATCGCTCGAAACAAGTCTGTAGCTGTTGGAGGAAACACTTATTTTATGTTTTTAAATCCAAAAATGCTTAATAAACTATGTACTAATGACATAATTTGCAAGTGTTCTTATCCAATAACAAATATTTTTCCAGAAAGATCAACTGTAAATAATTTTCTGTCTTAAAATGACTACATTTATATTCTCTAATAATTTTTGATCTCTAATGTATAATTCAAATAATGCTTAAAAGCAACATAAATCATAGGTTTATTGAAGAACGAAAAGGCATTTCTAAACAAAAAAGTTTAATTTACAAATCGCAATAGTGCCCAAAACCCAAATATATTTTTTTGAGTTTTGATTCCTATGGCATATTAAAATCATAAAACTGGATCCGAAATAAATTAAAATTTAGAAAATATGAAACATTTCGCCTAAACAGCGTTCATTGGCATAATTATTTAAATTATCTAAAAAATAGTCATAAATCGATAATTACATCAAATCCCATGCACAATCTATAAAAGTGAAGGTTAAAACTAGAGCTCGACATTTTTGAGCATTAACCTATAAAAACCAGGGAATTTCTACTAAAACAGCAGTGACAATCTACAAATACATCTGTCGGCCTCTTATAGACTACGGTGCAATCCTTTTCAACCAAATCCGTCCTTTCACTCTCCAGCAATTTAACGTCGCCGAAAGGTCAGCGCTACGAACCCTCACAAAACTCAGACACCCAATTAATCCACTCCATAACTCCTCACATAAGCTCCTTTATGAATACACCCAAGTTACTCCTATCTCCCAACATATACATAGCCTAAGTCTTAAATTTGCCAACAATCCTTTTAATGTATCCCTTCTCAATAAATTTTGCATTCCCAGAAATCCCAATATCCTACCTAATTGATGTAGACAACCTACATCAATTTATTAGTTCGAATCATCCGGACAGTTAAGCTAGGTAGCAACATAATTTATTTTTTACAGATTACTTAGAGTCAAAACAGGGCATAAATCCCGATGAACAGACTAACCCGTACTGTATATCACTTCTAGATGTTCCATCACTTGTACAAATCATTGTTCGAATTAAGATGTTATTATCTCTCTCTCTCTCTCTCTCTCTCTCTCTCTCTCGATAATTATATTAAATCTTTGAATTTTAATCTGCAAATCTTAATCGGACGAAAGGATTCGAAATTTTGACTTGAATATTCTTGTTAAGGATTAATTTCTTTATATCTTTAAATGAATGGTTAATCCAACATGTGAAAGAATCTAAAACGACTATATTCTATATTGTATAGTGAATGGTTTTGAAGAAAGATATTTTGCAATTTTGTTCTTCAAAAACTCAGGAAAACCATATATTAATAATTTTACTTAATCGGACGAAAGGATTCGAAATTTTGACTTGAATATTCTTGTTGAGGATTAATTTCTTTATATCTTTAAATGAATGGTTAATCCAACATGTGAAAGAACCTAAAACGACTATATTCTATATTGTATAGTGAATGGTTTTGAAGAAAGATATTTCGCAATTTTGTTTTTCAAAAACTCAGGAAAACCATATATTAACAATTTTACTTGCAAAATTTTTAGGTTTTGAAGATACAGCGCTAAAATCTGCAGTATTATGAATGCCTATCACAGTTATATGGCCGTTATGTTATTTAACAGGTAGTTTTATCGAAATTTATGTTAGAAAATTATATTTTAATAATAGTTTTTCAGTTTTTATTATTTTATCTTTTTGTTTGATTCTTTCTGTAACATTTTAAATATTTGCAGAGGAAAATTCGGAAAAAATTCTTCTTCTTTGGCTGTTTATTCGTTCTAAATATTGGCGACCATTCTGGATATGATTACTTTGTTTACGACTGCTCAAAATAGTTAGGGGAAAGTTTTTGAGAACCGTGTACTTAAGTTTTTAAGCCATGATAGTTTTCTTCCTCCAGGACCTCTCTTACCATTAGAGAACAGATTTTAGAAACGGTATTTGGTCTCGTTTGTCATTTTAACAGTCATAATCCCATCTGTGAAGGGATGGAAAATAAGGCCAAATTAAGGCAAATATTTATCGATATATAAATAATTATGATAAAAAGAAAAAGAAAGGTACTCTCACTGACTACCAGAAACAAGAGTTAGAGTGGAAGATCGTCGCGGCTGCATGAATTCCGTCCAGCTTCATCCATCCAAAAATTTTGCATTTGTTTTATATTTTTGTATGTTCATATGAATTTTTTGGAATGGAAGTTAAAGTCTATTAAACATAAACATAATATGTCCAAGGTATTCTAGTTTTCTTCTATTGGTGGTTTTCACGTCCTTCTTCATTCGTTTCATCACTGCATTTTTGGTGACTATGTCTACCTAAGAGATCCTAATATTCTCCTGTAATTTTTTTGAAAAGCCTCGAGTCTTCTTTGTATTGCTTCGGTTATTGTCCATGACTCTATTCCATAGAAAAATATCAAGAAAATATAGTATCAAATAAGTCAGATTTTGATATGGATGCTGAGGCTATGATTTTTGAACAGTTTCATTTGGTAAAAGGTAGTTCTTGCTTTCTCGATTTTGCACCTAATCTCCTATGAATGGTCCAGTTCTCATTGATCATGGTTCCCAAGTAGGCAAACTGTGATACCCTCTTTATTAGTGTGGTGTTGATCTTTAGTTCGCACTTTTCATTCGCCTCTTTACTAATTACCTTGAATTACCTTGAATTTAGTGTTACTAATGTTAATTTCTTAATCATAGCGAGTGCTGGCATCTTTTATTCTGTTCATTAGTTCTTGTAAGCTGTTCATACTATCGGTGATTATCACAGTATCATCTGTGTATCGAATGTTGTTTAATCGTTCATTATTCAACAGGTATTCTCATGGATTTCTTTGAAGATTTCTTCTGAAAAACTATTAAGTATGAGCTGCGAAAGAATGCAACCTTGCCTAATGCCTCGAAGAATACTGACTGCATTGGTTGGCTCCTCCACATTCATCTTGATAGCAGCTAACTGATTCCAGTATAGATTCTAATTGATCCTAAGATCTTTATCATCCATCCCTGTTTTTGAAGACCTCCATCATCTTTTTATACTGTATTTTATCAAACACCTACTAATAGTTGATAAAACAGGCGATTAATGGCGGCGTTGACTTCACCTGTCATGATACTAGGTCCAGATTCGCCTTGGATATAGGGTGGGTCTACTCTTTCGTCAAAAAATAACTGTTCTATGTACTATTTCTTAAAGTCTTCTCTATTTACTATCAGCTCTTTAGCATCATTTATAAATTTTCCTACAGTTTTCATTTCAAACTTACCCGTAACTTCCCTCACCGTCTTAAGTACTTTAAACTCATTAAATCTGCGTTTTAAAACTTCGATTTCGTGGCATTTTTTATCTAATTCTCTCGAATTTTTCTCTATATGTCTTTCAATCAACAAGTTTATGTTCCTGGTATAATTAATATATTTAATTTGATGATGATCGAAGTATTCGAATTTGTCAACCTCTTAACGATATTCATGTGTATATGTAGCATGAGTGGGTGGCCAATAACGAAATTGATTATAAATAGATAAATCAATAAAATAGAAACTACATCAAACATCACGATAGTAAGATACAGGATTTAATAATATTAATTATAACCCGCTGCGATATAAACGTAATATAAATAGATACGTCCATATGCATATAATTAATTATTAGTAATTCAGCGACTGTTATTTACTCTACAATATTAAATTCGAAAAATTATTGCATAGTAATCGAGTTAACCTCGGCGAACGTGATTTTTGATTATTTATTTGCAGCGGCACGTCCGGAATTTAAACGAGGATACATCTATATCCTGCCTGCGATATTAATTATAAATGTAAATAAAGCGATATAATTGCATTCATTTGTACCTCCGAGTTGCTGCTAATTTAGTTCGCAAAACCGCCGCGATTAAAAACGGTGTGCACACGGTTTTTGTTAATTACCACATAATCCGGATTATATTAATTCTGCCATAATGAGCTAAAAGTTAATCAATGAGAGTACTTTTTCAGTTTGTTAGGTTTATTTAAATGATATGTTGGGATCTCGGTTACCGCATGGAAATAACGTGTTCAAGGGTATAATGAGCAAATAAACATCAATGATTTTAATTAACTCGAATGAGAGGTGTATTTGGCTTATATGGATATGTGCCGTAGAGCAATTCGCACACAAGTTATTATCGACTTCGCGTCCTTGTCTGGTGAATAAGTTATTTTAATAGTACGTTTAGGCTGATTCATAATCACTATATATATAATAGTTTATAATATAATAAAATGTATAGTAATATAATATAATGAACGAAATAACGGTGAAGGGCTTCGGATAAATCCAGAAACCCCGCGAGTAAACTATGCTGAGCGCTCTAGAATATGCGGCGTGCTATAAATCTCTACAGTTACCGACCGAGTAAATATAAATAAATAAGCTCATATAAATAGTTTTACGCGATTGTTATAAATAAATATTTTTAAATAAATCTAACCAGTGATGGCGAGAGTACAGCATCGTTAGTCTGGATCAGCTGGATAGGTGATATTAAATTGCAATAGCAAATTTATGCATTTCTCTGCGGTATGATGGTGGACTATTGAAGGGAGTACTGAAAAAGTTTTTAAAATATGTATATCAGATTCTTGATTATTCATTAGGTATGTATTTATTTGCTAATTTGTCTGTATGTGCCTATAATAAACATTTAATTTGAATATAACTTTCATTATCAATATTATGTATCTGCTGGGTAATAAACTTATTATTATTATATTAACATTCATGATGAATGTTTTGGTCATTAAACATTTTCATTAGCAAATAAGTGCAATAATTTTTTTAAATATTACATTATTTTCTTGCAAATACAACCGCTATAGTACATTTTTTTTATATTTGCTCATAATGCAAGAATCCGGAGTGTGTTTGTAAATAGAATAATTTCAGCATGCATTGTGAAGAAACGGCGTAAACACGAGGGTCAACAATTCCAGTGTCCGCTCTCATTTTTGTGATACACTTGTTGTTTTTCAATTAGTTGGTGGAACGTGGAAATGGGATTCGTATTGTGTTATGTGTGAGCGTATGGAAAGTGAAACAATATCAGAAGTGATTTTGAACATAATTGCATTGGTAGAAACATTCAAGTATGTAATACGTTAGTGTGTATAGTATGGAGTGGAAATGTACGAGGAGCACAGGGGGTGGCAGTGTGGCAGCGTGGAGTAGTTGGGGTGCGTCGAGGGTGGTAGGGGTGTGACCCCAACTTGTACTGACATATTCACCGCTGAGCTGACACCACCGGTTGCGAAACACTATGACACTATGATTGCACGTCTCGAATAACGCCAACCGTTCGAGACCTTAATTCTCACCATAAAGATAAATTAAAACCCCACTATAAATAAGGGACCCATCAGTCGGGCGATCTATTAATATAAAATTTCCCGCAATTTCCTCCTCATCGCAAACAGTTCAAAAAAGGTAAATAAAAATTGACAACGGCTATCAATTTTCAAGACAAATGGATTACATTCATGTTAGTTTGGCAGTATTGTCAAAACACGTCTCAAAAATGATTCCCTCCTTATAAGTTTTAAAAGAATCCGAGTCCCTCCGCGAAATCAATATCTAAGTTTACTTTCAGTTATTCTATTACCAAACTAAAACTTCCTCCTAACAAAATACACACGCTTACACACTTCCGAACTAATTATCTTTTGTTTTCATTACAATCAAATCGCATGAAATTTCCATAATTAACTCTTTAGCGCTTTCCACACAAACCTTTAATAAAAATAACAACCAACTTCCACTAAAAGAACACACAAATAAACCATTTCGAAGTTGAAGTTTGCGGTTTTGTATTACTAAAAGTACTTTCCTCACCTTTGCATTCCTAATTACTTTTCTTTGGTAAAAATAAACCGCCGTAATTGTAGAAATTAAATTATTTGCGTGTTTGCGTATTTTGTATTTATGAAACTATGAGTAACCGCAAGACGTGGATTTCGTTTGCAGGAATATTAATTGCGAACCGCTGGCTGAAATTTAATTAATTTTCTTGAAATTCAGAATGCACAAACACACACACACATACACATGTAACGAACAAATCCAATTTCCGTTTCCTGTTTCCCATTTCTTTAAAAATGCGCACATACCGGGAGATGTGTCAGATTCGTTCGGTCGTGCATATTTGCATGAAGATCCCATAGCTCATCCATGAATTATAATTTTATTGTTTACTTCCGGTTTTACCAGCGCCCGAATCGTCTTCATTTTACGAAAACATGCTCTGCAGGCGCAATTTTGTATAGATTTTTTCTCCAGCGCAATATTGCACAGAAAATAAATATAAAGAGAAGCGAATTCTGTACAAAGAAACGGAAATATACTACAGCGCCATCTGATGGGGGGAAGGTCCTGACGCACTGGCGTTGGAATTGACTCGTTTTGTATTATGCTGCCTCTTGCCATTGTTGGAATATGAAAGGCCATGTGCTATAAAAATATTTTGCTTTTGAGTAAGATTACATTGCAGATATAATTAAAATCTGCTCTGTCTTTTATAATTCCGTAATAATATCCCAATACTGTCGATTTAATTATATAGTTTAAAAACAGATATGTATTGAACCTACTAAGAATAGTACTGATAATAAAGTTTTATATAAATTATGATATCTTTATATGGTTATTAACTTTGATACGAAATTTGGAAGTAAATACTGCAGTAATTGCGTTGTTGGTATTAATAACGTATTAAAACCTGATGAGTCATAACAGTTCTATTCTATTCTTTATTTCGTTCAATGTACTTACAGATTATGCTAAGATGATTTAAAGGAATTTAATTTTAGAATTTAGAGCACACATGATAATGATTCTATTTTTTGTTCTTTTCCCAAATTTAATCCCATATCAAATATGTCATTTTTGACAGTCATAGTCCCATCTGTAAAATGATGGAAAATAAGGCCAAATTAAGGCAAATATTAATATAAATATATACAAATAATAATCGTAAATAGACAGAAGAGACTCTCACTGCCTGTCAGAAACAAGGGTTAGAGTGGAAGATCATCGCAGCTGCATGAACTCCGCCCAGCTTCATCCATCCAAAATGTTTGTATGTTTTTTATAATATTTTTGAATATCTATATGCAAATTTTTGGATAAGAAGCTAAAGTATAATAAACATAAACATTTGTTTTTCTTATGTTTCTTTTTTTCCCATTCATAGATATGTTAATGTGTTACTTTAAATACATACTTTTAATGCATCATATGATCCTCCGTGAAGTAATGTCTGACGGTGGTTTTGCGGGGTGGTAAGGCGACATGGGGAGGTGGTTTTTAGTGGGTATACCTTTTTTGGGGAGTCCCACTCTCTGTCTATAATAGATTTTCTACCTCCAGGCTAAAAAAATGCATCATATGATCAGGTTAGGAACCTAGGTATATGTTTTTTTGTAACTTATCTGTGTTTAGATGTGTTTTTTAATTTTTCTTTTATCACTTGGTGAAACATTTTGAACTATTACTAATAAAGGTTTAAATTAAATTGCACTTGGTTTGTTTCACACTTGATAATGAACTAAAAAGCGAAACTAGTCGAGTGAATATAGGAAAATTGTGAAACAAGCCAAGTGTAACTTAATTTAAACCTTCATTAGTAATAGTATTTTTTAAGAAAGTTGTACAAATAATAAAACAAACAAATAGTACAAAGGGATAATTTATAAACAATTATATTACTTGCATATAATAGATAATAATTAAAAATTTATTCTCTCGGAAAAATAATAAAATGCATTAAAAGGGCAAAGATTTTATTACACCGGTCCAAAATTAGATACGGCTCGCGCGGCGATTTATGTCCTCGTGTAGGTATTTGGGGTGGTTAGTTTATAACATCATCTCATTACGTTTGCCTGCCTTCATTATGAATCCTAAGTGTTGGCAGATTTAATAAGACGGTTATAATTTAATTAGGCTCGAAGAATTTCTGCGTCGATCATGCCTATATATTGTGTGTTTACAAATTAGAAAAAGTGAATTACTTAAGAACATTTAACCGAAACATAATAATAAAAATAAAATAATATCAAATAATAGTTAATGTAATTTTGTTCAGATATAATGAAGCATGATAGATTTGCTTTTACCTTTAAATTTACTAATGGTATAATTAAAATCAATCTCCGATGTGTATAAACTTTAACATAATATATCAAAGTTTCTATTTTTCGTATCAAAAAAATGCTTATACAGGGTTTCCTAACAAAGTATAGACTGATTTTCTAAGTAGGGGCGTGCGCGCATATCTGTTCAACCGATAGGGTAAGGTAGTGGGGGTGTCAGCTACCGGAAAACACGCGCGTTTGTTGCCACCTAGACGTTGGAGTCCAAAGATGGCTAGTTGAGTGGGTGTGTATCATTAACCCCCCTCAAACGAGATTTGTATTCCCTAAGTTTTGGCGGTTGAACAGAAGGCATGGCGCTTGGCGGTTTGCGAAGAAATGCTTTAACGTTTTCAAGACGATCCTGCGTGTTTGGCCATTATCCTTCTCTTCAATCAGTAGACCTGAGTCTATGAGTACGATCATGAAACGAAATTTTAAAGTGCGGAATAGCACACCCCCTATCTCTAAAGCATGATTATTGTTTTATTTCGATGCTAAAGAACTGATCAACAAAGAGTTTGTTGTTATGACACAGGCCGGGTCATAGTTGACACAGTGTTTAGTCTACGAGTACGATCATTAAACAAAACGTTAATGTGCGGAATAACACACCCCTTATCTCTAATTCCTAAGAACGTTCGCGTGCAAAGCATGCTTATTGATTTTTTTCGATGCTAAAGGACTGATCTACAAGAGTTTGTTCCTGCCGTCTCCGCTATTTGAAGAATCAAGCCCATCACGTCTGTCCAAACATCAAAGACGATTGGGTTACCGCGATAACACGTCAGTCGCCGCTTCCAACTTTTGGCTTAGTTCAACATACTGCCGCAAGCCTCTTTCAGCCCCAATTTGGCTCGGTTTGATCAAGCTTTAGCTTAGTTCAACATATCAACACTGCCGCAAGCCTCGTACAGCCCCAATTTTGCTCAGTTTGATCCTTGAGATTGACACGATTCCAGCGATCCAGGTAGCTTCGATGAAGTTCTTTAATAGTTTTAAGCTCGAAGCCTTCAAGGAAGCTTATAAACAATAGAAAAAATGCGTGGAAACCAAGGATCATATTTAGATCATAAATTATGTATTCTCGAACCTATCTTGAAACTTTGTGAACACACATATATAAAGTCTTTTTCACCATAAAATTTTAGTCTTTTCTTGCGAAATATCGATTGCATTTTTTTAACAGTTTAAAATATGTTAACCCAGACTACTTCATTACTAGAAATCAAAACATAGCAACAAAATTTAAGGATTGAGCAATGGTAATCAAAAGCTATTCTCAACATTAGGTAAACAAATTTTGACACAATAGTTCTAGCTATTTATTCGATTTAATAGTAAGAAAAATAATAATTAATTTTCGCAAGTATTGTTTCTATTATATTACCTTACTCAAAAAAGTGTAATATGTGTTGACCGCAGTAGTTCTAAATCATTTTGTAGTTAGATGAAAATTTTGATCACAAATGTAGATCACCAAATTAAAAATGAAACAAAAACCTATAAGAACTGAATTGAAAAATTCTTAAGTATGGATTACAACGTAGTAACGGTCACAACCATTTTCTAAAACCTATAACCATATATTTTACAGTACACCTAATATAAATTGGACAAAAATAGCCACTAGTAATGGCAAAAATATTACCTCAATGGTACAAATCACCTCATCATCATCATCGAAACAATGATTTGAGTGGAAGAACACTGCCATGTGAACTCCGCCTTTAAGTCTTGCGATCTATATTCAAATTATTATAAATGTATCTTATTTTGCATATTTTTTTAGGACTTGTAAAGTTAATAAACTAAACTAAACTTAATGTTTAACTATTAATACTACGTTTAAAAGCTACTTATATACGATACGACCGTTTGAGTAAGATGAGCGCCCCTCTCATTATTAATTCATTTTCAAAAATACTATAAATGATTTGTCTCCTAACCGATCGACTGACAGAGAAAGTGTTTTTGTGTAGGTTTTCACATCAGTACATTATGCACCAAAAACTTTTTGAACTGAATAAAACATAGTTTAAGCAAATAAATAAAAGGCTATGTATTTGATAAATTTAAAAGGGTGTTCAAATCATTGACCAGAGCACCTAGGCCTTACTAGGCCCATTGTGCCCCCCTGGCTGGTTCTATCACTCATTAAGCTACCCAAGGTGACGAGCAAAGGACAGCACAACGCCTGGGATACTCCCCCTTAATGGTGGCCATGTTCGGCCAGAGCTCCCCTAGCATGGACTAGCTATCCTAGCATAGACTCAGATAATGGCTTCAAATAGATTAAACTGTCTACCTTTAGTGAATTAACGAGCTTACAAAGAATGATCTGATCTGCATGATATTAGTTGTATGGACTATGGACCGGTTTCGATTTATTCCTATCTCGTTAGCAAAGTGCAATTGCAGAAAGGGTTATAAAAATAGATCTTTGTTGAGGACCAATTAAGATACATCTTTTAGTGCAGATTTTTTTATTTTGATCTTAATACCTATTCAAAAGAAAGAAGTGTGTTATTTTTGTAGACCTTATAAGAATAATTTTATTAATGTACAAAAAGTTCTCTTGTATTATCAAATGTAGTCCTCTTGTTGTTTATCTGTTGAACAATAAAGAAATATTAATGTTATTATTTATAAAATAATGCCGGATAATATGGCTTACATAATGGAGCTGCACACAAATGATTTTTTTAGATCTGTATGGGTTTTATAAATACCTAGTATTCGTGCTTTGCATAATTTAAACTATTACATATGCTTAATGATTTCATACAATTAAACAATCAATTGAAGCCGATAAGTGTACAATTGCGGCGCCGTTTTTACGATACAATAAAATGAAATAAAATAAAGACACTACACCATTAAGGGTTTATTGCCGTTGGCTATCTATAAGTGATAGCCGATGTTTCGAAAACGATATATCAACACTAAATCCTACACCTGGAGTTCACAGCTTGACATAGGTAAACGTAGCTTGAAACTTCCTTTTTTCAAACAGACAACCAAATCGATCGTCATGTATGGACATGTGCGCATTTCATCCAACTGATCGTCGACATGAAGAGAATTAAAGAGCTCTAAATAAAAATCGACGTTGATTATTTTTACTATCTGCAGAGAAATTGAAATTTGATTGCTTATATGAAAGATTTTTTTTCTGAATGAAGTAGAATAATCGTAAAATTTAAAGAAATGTCCATTTTAAGGTCCCTAGATTACATTTTTAAGAAAAACAAAGTTGACTTGGTTTATGTATATGTGGAAACTATACAAGCTATAGAAATTTTGAGCTCAAATTTTAAATATTTCTATAGTTTTTGAGTTTACGTGAAGTGATTATTATTATAATTTTTTATTTGTTGTAGTCAAATTTTAAAGAATGCTTTATTTGATGGAGGGGTAGAAAAGCTTTAGTTATGTGAAAACATGTAATTGCAAAGACTTACACCTCTAGGGAAAAGCAGCAAACTTTCCCAGACAGGAATAATGCGACATATAATTCACGATCGGGGTGTATCTTTATGTGTGGGTGTGCATTTTCTAGAAACAAGCAATATGTGCCCTAAAATGGCCACAGACATTTCAACATGCTAGCGAATTGATTTCATGCGCGACTGTTCGTCGTTTTCAGCAAGATTTGTTATTTGAGTGTGATCGTAGTTTCAAATACTATAAACTCCGATCTGCTGCGACGTGGACATAAAAATTGATATCTCGCTCAAAGAAAAGTCCTTCATACAATGGATTAATATTAATATGCATATATACTTTGAAATAAAAGGATAAAATCCAATATTTCATCACAAGGTTTAAGCGCGCGAGACAAATTATTTAATATAAATAAAATGTGTACACGACTTCCGGAGGAAAGATCAAATATCGCTTTAATATTACATGCGAGGACTTATTTAAACAACAAAACCGGAACTGGGTGTGCCATCCGCGACACTCGCGTCTCAATCACGCGCGTTTGCTCTATAAATTGTTTACTCTGAGCTGATTTAGGAAACTAACAATTTATTTAAATGATATTTCTAATTAAATATTATTACACACTAATAATAATTAAATATTTTAAATTTTGTATCCCACATAATCCCAATATTCTTTTAAAATACAATCTGGGTTAATATATATTTTTTTACGGTAGGCCAGGAATACGCTAATATTTTGTGAGGTAGGTCAAGAGTATGCTAGAACGATATATAGTTTACTATGATAGGATAATTTATTTTATATACTATAGAAAGTATTATCAGTTAAAATATTATTTATTGCTATTGATGCAAATACATTTAAATTAAATATAAACAAAAGGAACAAAATAAAAGTAGCTAAGAATAAAACAAGTAAAAGATAAACCAATACTAAACACAAATTGATGACAAAATTCATTAAAAAAACAATTTTAATTATAAAACCTATATAGATATTATTATCTAGCTGCATATGCTATTTTTAAAATATGCTGATATCAATTAAATTATTACAAGAGCGGAAATCTAAAACGTGATGGATGAAAAACTGCTTTAGAAACTTTGAGAAAAGTTATGTGCCAGGAAGATTCATAACTACTATTATTGGACATGTTAATAGAGATAGTAAATAATGGATGAAAGGAACAAGTAAACTTTCCCCTATACTCCAAAATATTTTTCCCGCCAGTCTGCTCGTACTTGCAAAACAACTTCGGGCCATTTATCAATATTGATATTTAATTGTTTTCTAATACCGGGAAATTATTCGGCTAGAATTACTGGTCGCATATAGGGCGAAATTGAAACTGTGAAGAGTACATAAACATATATTTTATATTATAACGTTTCCGTATTGGATAGTAAAGATTGTTTGAATAACTACAAATAACTAGACGTTAATATTATACTCGTGAAATCAATAATTTATTGGGATATATCAAGAGTGCACTTTTACACTTATTGGGGTAGGTCAGCATTGGGTTTACTGGAATTAAAGAAAGGCGCAAAATATTAAACTATATTATATCCACTTAAATATTTTTAGTATTTATCAATCCATTAAATTTTTTAATTTGATACTAAATTCATGTCCGTTTGATGGTTAATTTAATTTCATTTTATTTACTGTTTTAAATGTATTGCTAATAACCATTATAAATAAATGGAATCATTTGTAATTAAAAATTTGTCTTATTTTATTTATGTCATTCTAATGAAATAAAAGTGGTTATTATTATTTATTTATTTATCATTGGCTTCCAAAAAAACAATGCCTATGAATCTAAATACTTCAAAAAATTTTAAATCATCATACAAATCGTAAAACAAGTAGAAAACCCAATTCTTCATACTTTTATGAAAATGAAAGATGATTTTCTTATAGTGAATAAATAATGTTTAAATCAGAGAGAGGTAAAAATCTTTATCGAAGAGAGTATTACATTATTACGAAATAACAATTATAATACTTTTTTGTCCTTCCCTTCTTGGCTATCGACCTGTTATTAAATCATATATTGTCCATTCTGATCAAATAACTTTTGGAATCTTTCTGATAGTAGCATGATTCCATGATCAAAAAATTTTTGTTCTTTGCTGTTAAAGAAACTGATTGATGTGAATTTTGACCTCCTAGTTCGAAGTAGAGATAAGACCGTCTAAAATTTTTCTAAAGACCGGAATAAATAATAAAAATGTGTCTAATCTGGAGAATATTGCGGGTGTTGAAGTATATAATATTCAAACTGCTAAACTTGGTGAAACACTTCACCTTTTCTATTGACAAATTCTGGCCTTTCCTGTTTAAATTATTCATTTTGTCAAGTTAATGACAGTATACGTTATAATTGTTAGTTGTGTTGACCAGCAGAAGTTTACAAAAACGATTCCTTTAAAATCGCACCAAACAGCTAGCAACATCTCTTTTGATAAATATTGGCTTTGGAACCGGTCAATTTTTTTCTTGCTACTTGATCTCTTGCGCTTAAATTTGTTGTAAACAACCCAATTTTTTCCAATAGGGATTTAAAAATTTCGCTTCAGTCATATTCCAGTCGTTTGAGAAATAAATCACATGCATCAACATAACGACAAAGATTTTGTTTCGTGGAATCCATATGTTGAATGCAATAACTTTAGTCTCCTAACGATATCACGAAATGTTATTTCAGAACCTGGTGAATCTTAAACAAATTTTCGGTTCAAAATAATGTAAATCAGTTTTGACATATTTTGGCATCATTTTTCTTGGTTGAATAGTTTTTTTTTACTTTTCTATAGTACAAAGGTTTAAAAACTACTATGTTGAATCAATCAAACTTTTTCAAAATCAGGCCTTTCTATATCAACTATAGAAATATTTGATGATTATGCAGCTCTAGTGTGAAGTGTTAGCTATTAAACTACAAAGTTTGCAACATCGATAACGAACTTCATCATTTTTCATCCACATATCACTCATACCTCAATATCCCAATTTCTTTCAACCCTTCAAAACTCAATTGAAAAAAATACCCCTAAATATAGCAAACAACATTATAAATATCCACTACCCAAATTTATTTTACGCCTCCTTAAATTTAAAAGACAGCTAGTACGTAACAACGACCCAAACCTTAAACGACAATTCAGTAGGTTAAACAAAGACATTAATGTAATGATTTCTGAGTATAAGAATGACAAATGGCTAAATCCTTGCCAAAACATTAACTATATGAAGGGAAAAAACTTTGGGAAAGAAGTAAAAAAGTTGTCCAAATACAAAAAATCAGACGTCATTTTCAAAATTACGGACCCTTTAACCGACAAGATGTTGACTGATAACAACAGTATAGCGGACTCAACTCATTTTGAAAATGCCTAGAGACGTTTGACCCCAACTTTGACAATAACTTCTACAGACAGGTCAATAACTGGTACAAGAGGCGCACTAAAGTACATACATCTCCACCAATAATAGATCGAATAGAAGAAGATGATAATTTTGCAATCAGGAAAAAATACGGCTTGAGGATATGACAAGATACCCAGACAAATCCTTAAATATCTTTCCTATGATATGCATGAATACATTATAAACATTTTTAACCACTGTTATGAACATCAATATTTTCCATTTAAGTGGAAACAGGGTATCATAATTTGCATTCCCAAACCCGAAAAGAATCCATCTCACCCATAAGCTATCGTCCTAGCACATCCTCCTGGTAATTGGAAAACTATTCGAATCCCTTATAAAACAAAAACTCTTATCTATTGTCACCCCTCTCATTACTGATTATAAATTTGGATCCTTTACCCTTGAAAATCCTAACTTCCAATTGCCAAACAAATCACTTTGAGGGAAAACAGTCCGCTATTGCATTTTTGAACATCGAGAAAGCATTTGACTCGATTTAGAATCGTGGTGTGTTGTACAAATGCTCCCTCCTTAAAATTCCTTCTCACCTTATAAACATTATCGATCAATGTTTATGCATTATGCAATAGATCCCTTAAAGTCTGAATACACCAATCATATCCATATCCCAGCAAGGTGTCCCCCAAGGTTCACCCCTATCCTCATTGCTTTAAAATCTTTACTGCTCTGACATATATAATCCCAATTCCACGTTATTTAATCCTTCGGCGTATGCCTTATTGTTTAAAGATGATGAAGATGCGCTAATCACACATAGTGCGACGCTTGAGAAAGCAATGACAACTCTACAACAGCTAATAGATACTATGCAATACTGGTTCGCAAAATTGCGGATCAAAATTAATTCCAATAAATCCTAGCTCCTCAATCCTTACCATAAACCTTCAAACATCATTCCAAAACTATAAAAAGCAAAATTATTACTAGAGCCAAATATTTTAGAGCATTGACTTACAAAAACGAGGGCATATCAATTAAAACTGCAACAATTATTTATAAAACAATTTGCTGCATCCTATACCAACAATCATTTCCAAAACAATTAGTAATATTAATGTTGCAAAGCGTTCTGCGTTAAGAATCCTTACTAAAATTCGCCATTCTAACAATCCTCTCCACAACCCCTCCAACTTTCTTCTATATGAAGAAACCACAACCCCTCCAACTCTCTTCTATATGAAGAAAGCAAAATAATACCCATCGAGAAGCGAACGCTATCCATCATAGGTAAATTTGTTTCAAAGGTTTTAACACTGATAATAATGATAATAAATTCTGCTCTTCTCTAAATCCTACCATTCCCATTGTGGCGGCTATGTTTTTTCTGCGCTATATATCAAATTGTGTTATTTAAAATAAAAGAATTCAAGGTCAAGAAAATTCTTTGAAACCCCCTCCTTCCCTTGTTTCTTTGTTAAATATTTTCAAATAAAGCCTCCTCAACAGTTCTTTGTTACAAACTTTCTTTTGCTCTTCATCAAGTTTTCTTGATGACTCTTTGTTACAAGCTTCCTATGCCTATTCAGATAATTGACCGAGTGGTGGTAAAGGTTTGTTAATAATTTATTCTTTCGTTGAATGTTTTTGCAAACTTCAAATAAAAAACATCTGAACATTTTTGAAATTTCGAAAAATCTCCATAGTTCTTTGTTACAAGTATTCTGTGCCTATTGGAATAATTCTCTGATTGCTGATAGAACTTTATTGTTGATTTGCTCTTTCGTAAAAATGTAAAACTTGAAACTTAAAATAAACGCAATTGATCGTATCAAGGAATAAGAACTTAAATGAGAGGACACACACAAGGGCTACGTACAGCGGAACCCTTTGCTCTTCCATCGAATAAATCCAGATCTAAATCCCAGTGCTTCCCTTTCATTTCTTTGTTTAAAGGATATTCAAACTCTTTTTTATGCCCTCATTGGATTGTATTTATTAATTCTTTGCTCCTCGAAGCTTTCTTTTGCAGACAGCGTCTGAACTATAGTTCAAATATAGTCAATGAAAGACAACGAAATGACATAAATTAAATGATTTTGTAGGGTTCAAAACAGGTCAACTTCTGCCATCTGCGTTAAGAATAACTTGTGCATTTATAAAAGACAGTTAATGTTCATTTCATAAATCAAATAAGAATTTTTCAGTTGTTGTAAAATAGGAGACATAAAGACAGATTTGATTGACACTATAAATTTTATGAATATAGTTAAAATATAAGAGAAATTATGGTAAATCACTGTTTTACAAGGATATAAGAAATAATTAAAATTTAAAGACAAAGTTTCTGAAGTTAATGTGATTTGTAAGATATGGATTGGATACATCGTAATTATAAACTGATCTTTTGATAAATAACAAACCAATCTGATTATAGATATACATTAAGGTTAAGTGGCGTTACACTAAATTTACTAAATTGATTAAATACACCACAGATTGTTAACAGCGAAAATTAAAATATTAGTAATGTAAAATCATTAATTTATTGTTTTCTTGTCAACAACAAGCATGAAACGGTTTGATCTATTTTGGATCTCATCAGTGTAGGGAAACTTTTTTACGAGATGAGTGGAAATCCATCAGGAATACTCTTCTATCAACTAAAACCGCTTCTTTAAGATCACTATTGTGGCTAGTCAAGAGCCATAGATCTTTTCTAACCGGAACGTAAGCAAAATTATTGTTTTTGAGAATCCGGTTGATCATAAGAGTAGCAAATTGCGGTGGCTCAAGGATTTACAGTGAAACTGAATTTTACTATGTAGTTTTAAACCTCCAGGCATGTAAAGATAAATAAACTATTAAAGTGACATCTATTGTTTTAAACGTTGCACTAAATTTCCTAATTATCAGTAGTGTTTATACTGTATATTAGTTTCTAAATATATTTTCTGATACAATCTGTAGTATATTTTAATTTTCTTGTACAATGTATTTAATAATTCTTTATTCTTAAAGTTTGGTAGACTTCACATTTATGGAGAATTACTTTTTTCTCATCTATATTATGAATTTGGTAGTGATGTCCGTTTAGCAAGTGCGATTGATAGAGAGCTTAATCAACGAGACCATTCAACTATGGCCAATTTACAGCTGTAATTTAATTTTAAGTTATGACAAATTGACAATAAATTGACCACGGAGCTTGTGGAATCGAATCGAAGCTGACGGCCGATGAGCGGACAACGTATACTACGCCCCCGCCCTGGATAGGGTATTGGATTGAGTGATCCTGTCAGGATTTGTGGAAAGATAATTCAATATGAGCTGTAGGGTATTTTGCGCAAGTTAATTTTTTTTATAATATTTACATTTTTAATTTTGATTTATGATATGGTAAAACTGTTGTTGGTGTAGATTCAGCAATAATATATATCATGTAAGCATGAATTTCCTTGGAGACAGACTCTAAACAAGAATCAAAGGAAGTCGAAAAAGGGAAGACGAAAAAGTAAGTCGGGGAATCACAAACATATACAACACACCTTTATGTTCATTTCGTAAAGGAACATAAAGGTGTGTTGTATATGTTTGTGATTCCCCTACTTACTTTCACGTCTTCATTCCTTCGACTACCTTTGACTCTTGTTTAGAGTCCGTCTTCAAGGAAAATGATGCTTACTTTATTATTTTGTATTGGAATATCGTATTGAGAGATCTCACTCTTAGATCGCCTCCGTAAATGTGTAATGAGGACATTATAATCATTCTAAACATTAAATCAAATACATGATGCACAATTATTATTATGTGTAGGAAATATATTTGACCTCTTTGTAATAATTTCTAATAACGTCCAGTAACTAATCCTTTTCAGCCATTAATAAAAAAACTTTTTTTTTACAAACTTCTGATGTTTTATCAGTTTAAATTTTCGATTCTTTGAGCAACATTGAGTTTCGCGATAATTAAAGTTTTTAGGTATGGATAAAAATCGTTTCGCCCTATTTTATGTCTTAACGTAAAACTCGGATATTACACTAGAGCTTACGGGACAAATAAAATAATTCCGCGCGTTATTATGTAAGAATTAAAATTGCGAAAGTTTTAATGAAGACTAAAAACTCCCAAAGTGATTGTTGAAATATATTTTTTTTACGTACGAACTCTAAGGTGTAATTTGTATTAATTAACGTGATAACAATTTAGAGTGAAGAAAGGAAAATAATTAGTCGGACGTATCTCTGCGGACAGAAGCTCGGCTTAAAGGCAAAGCCCCGCTGGCTTAACATAACCGTTAAATTAATAACTAAAAATACGCAACATTGCCAAATGTTACGATAGATAAAAAAATTTATAATTTGCGCATTGTTTTGTGTCGAATTAATCGTTGTTTTTAATTAATTGTTGTTATTTTATGATTGAATTATTTTAATTTGTGATATATATACACAGATTAAATTTAAATTAAGAAAATAATTTATTTTTTGTATCACTTTTTATTTTCTCATCCGATTTCGTGTGCCAATCGCGAAGCAAGTGCCCAGATTCTTGCGGTATGAGTTGTGATCGTTCTAGATGCGGTTGGTCTAAATTTTTAAACACGAGTCACACTCGTGGTTGTAGGTAAAAGGGTTAATTTTCGTTACTTTATTAATTGAAAATGAACTACGGAATAGATATCTCCAAAATTCAAGAATTATGTTACGTTTGATGATCATCATGATTGTTGCGACCGTTACTTCATGATAATTCTCAATATAAATACTAAATTACTAAACTACTAGAAACATAGTCAACTTAGCTAGTGATTTGACAACAAAATTTGCAGATTGTTTCCTTTCAGAAATACCATGTCATCTTTCAAGGTAATTTTCTACATTTTCAATACGATTAGATAAACAAATTAGATTACCTTGATGATGCCTTAATTGAATAGTCTTCAAAATGCCTACTAAAAATTTTTGTACAAAAAATATTACAATTATTTAATTTTACATGAACTAATTAATAATTTTATCAAAGTATACGTTATATATATTGAGTATTTATTATTATATATAATTAGTAACTATTTATATACAGTCATATGATAACCTTTCGTTCGTATGGATTAAAACTATTCCATGTATGTTTGCATTTTTATGCTAATGCAAAAATTGTTTAATATTCCTGCATTTCTAAGGTGGATTAGAAATAAAGCAAATAGTTTCGATATGTGATAAGAATATTCAATCCACGATCTTAATAGCATGCTATTTGAATACTAATAATAATAATCGCTGGGTTAATCCTAACTGGACGTAGAGTGCATGATCCTTCTGTCACGTAGGTTTGTGTAAATCACTCAGCTTATTGTTTTAGAGGATAATCGACGTCACTCTAATGGGTGATTAATTATATTAATTCTCAATATCTGGTAATGCGAAACTAAAACCTACAATGGCATTGGTTGATAGGTAATGTTGAAGAACACAAATCAATTGTCACACTTTCACCTTCACTTATTGTTGCAATATTTCTTCTTGGAATATTATAGTAGAAAAGATACTGGATAAGTATAATTGAAATAAGCTAAATAGATTTACTTTTAACGTGAGCATGACATTGACAAAATTCCGACCGCCAACAATTTTCTAAAAAAAAATTGGTGCAAAACTATTTTTGATATCCCTAAAGTATTCTCTAATATTAATTCTTGGTCAATTTAAAATGTTTCGTATGATTGTGTTTTAATTTTTTATCAGAAACCATTTCATATATAAAACAGTTATAGTAATTAATACAACTTTATATAAGAATTTGTTAGAAAAAAAAAACTAAAACTAGATGTCCAATTCTTATAACAAACCATTCTATTTTGATGAGGAACTTTAAATAAATTACACTTTGCTGACATATCACGCAGGACATCTTACCTCTTGTACTTGCAATGGTTAGAATAAGCTTAGAAATTATATTCGCCATGAATCATGGAAAGTTTAATTTTAAGAGTTATACCATTCTGTATGTTAAGAGAACAGAATACAGAAGAACTAGAATATTTGTTAACTCCAAACATCTTTTAGGATTTCGTAGCAGTATCAAAAGTTTTGATAAGGATGTGAAGAACAAATTTTGTAAAGTGTATTTCTAAAAGACAAACTCTACATTGGATAAAATCTTAGATGAAGACGAAAGTACAGAAGGTAAGTTTGATCTATATACTATCTCGCCAAAATATAGCTTATTGGAGGCCTTACAAAAACAAAATATAAATGGCCACTAATGTCAAAAAATCTACTGGAAGCTTTTATCAGAAGACAATCTTCTGGTATTATTAATGCACCAAGAAAAGGAAAACGTCAATTTTACATCTTTAATCAGAGCTTGGTGATATTAACGGATTTTTGTTAGCATTTGAGACCGGAAATAATGATTATCCTGGGAATACCAACTAATTTATGAAATTGTTTAATAATTGTTGACCTGATATTCACTAAGGTTTCCAATAAGGTCGAAATAATTAACTAAAGATGCATAAAATTGCAAATTTTCTGTGAAAGAATTAAAGCAATACTTTGTCTTTATTACAGTTGCCTGTAATTGTCGGTGGTTATCCATTCAATTAAAATCTAGTGCAACGCTTAAGTCGATAGATGTCACTTTAATGGTTTCTTTATATTTAGAAAACAATATGCTTTTTGTCGACGTCATTGAAGGAATTTAGGTTCAACAATTTGTATAATTCAATATGATCCAACACTCAATTAACCCTTTGACCTACTTTGACATATTCGATTGTAAGTGCACCGTTCTAGATGCGATGCACCACGAGACAC
Source organism: Ontholestes murinus (assembly GCA_963969525.1). NCBI lineage: Eukaryota > Metazoa > Arthropoda > Insecta > Coleoptera > Staphylinidae > Ontholestes > Ontholestes murinus. The sequence goes on from OZ018399.1 coordinate 14,408,182, forward strand.
GCTCGTGTTTACTGTAATTTGCCTACATTTTTAGACACTCGTGATTGTAGGTGATAGGGTTAAATACTGAACCGGTTCTACAGCAAAGCGTTTTTGTGATTTTTCTGCAACCAAGTTCGGCATACTCTTGGCTGTAAATAATAAATATTACTAATGCACGTAATTATGCAAAGAGTTCTAAGTTACCTACAGCCACGACATAATATTCAAAAATGTTCAAAACCAATTTTTGCGAAAACCATATTATTAATGACTTTTAGAAATGTTTTGTAGCACTTTTATGATTTATAAAATTTCAAATGAGGATAATTTAACACGATATTTGTATTATACAGGGTGTTAATACTAAGTCCTTACACTTAAAACTGGCAGTTAGAACTCGTTAAAACAAACAACTTTTCTTAGTTCCAATTTGTGGTTTGGTGCTCCGGTTCGGAGTAACTGAAGTTCTTTTGTTTTTCTAAAAATTATTATAACTCCCGTATTTGAAGGACTATTTAAAAAAACCAAAAAGTTTCAAAAGTAGCGTTCAGCTCTCTAAATCATTGGATTTACAATTATTTTTTATTGTTTCAAATAACAAAATGGCGACCGAACAAAAATTTCAAAACAAAATATTTTGATAACCACTCCATCGATTTCTGATAGTAAAACATTAAGGATTTTATAAATGTTTAATTTCAAAAATCGATGGAGTGGTTGTCAAAATATTTTGTTTTGAAATGTTTGATCGGTCGCCATTTTGTTATTTGAAACAATAAAAAATAATTGTAAATACAAATGTTTTAGAGTGCCAAAAGCTACTTTTGAAACTTTTTTTTTTTAATAGTCCTTCAGATACGGGAGTTCTGGTGGTGACCATCACAATTAGAGAGTTACAAATAATGAAGGAACCTAACAAATGGGTTTAACACTACAGATAATAAGTCTAATGAATATAATGGTCTTAAGAAACCAAAGAAATATTAACAAAAAAGAAAAGAATTTATGTGTAAAGATGCCATCCATAAAACAGCACCGTAGATTATTACAGATGTTGATCTTTAGAAGATCAGAAATCAACTCTTACTTTATATACACTGAGTTTATTACAGTTAATCTATTTGATATACAGGGTGTCCCATTTTAATCCGCCAGTAGCGATAATTCTGAAACATTGCATTGAATCAAAAAGTGTTCCAAATGAAAAGTTAATGGTTCTAAGGGGGACATCTGATGCCGTAGACTTTGCCCCCCCAGCCCCCCCAAGGGGGGCGGGAACAGGGGCAACTTTAAAATCTTAAATGGAAACCCCTATTTTTTATTGCAGATTCTGATAGAGGGTTAAAAAATATGTAAGTTTTATCCGAAACATTTTTTTTATTGGTCGAGAGATGGCGCTGCAAATGTAAAAGTTAGGTTTTTTGTCAATTAAATTGCGAAAATCGTCACGTAATTAACTGTTATTACTTAAGACTTACTCACAACCTTACAAGGTTGTTTTTTTCTCAGCCTGCCCAAATACTACCACCGCACGAGCGTAGTGTGGTGGGGCACCGTCCTGCTGGAACCACATCGTCCTCCGGGTACGCAAATCGACTTCTTCTAGCAGCACAGGAAGATCGTTCTGGAGAAATTCCAGGTACCTCGCGCCATTTAACGTCCTGTCGAAGAAAAATGGTCCGATTATCTGCGAGCCGAGAAGTCCACACCACACGTTGACACTCCATCGCTGCTGTGCGTTCACTTGTCGAACCCAGTGGAGGTTTTCAGCACTCCAATAATGGGCATTGTGGATGTTGACGAATCCGGTATTCTGGAAAGTGCACTCGTCGGAGAACAGGACTCGGTGGAAGGATAAACGGTCTTGGTCGATCTGCTGCAAAGCCTAGATGCAGAAACCCACACGTTTGGCGAAATCATTTCCATGAAGTTCTTGAACGCGCATGATGTGATACGGATGGAACTTTGGCGCGCGGAGTAACCGTTGAGCCGTCGATTTCGGTATGCCGATTTCTGCCTGGATTTCTCGGAGACTGATATGCGGATTGAGGTGTACAGCTCCAAGTATGGCGATGGTGCGGGGGTAGTCATCCACAAGATTCGCTCGAGGTCGGTGTCGTTGTACTGCGAGACGGACACCGACGATCCGGGAATCTTTGGCGATACAGTTTTACTGCATTGGTGTAATTGTTCAGCGACTCTCCAATGGCTTTTAGGATGTCCACAATTTCGGTCGGTGAGTAGTCCATGATTACTCAACGACTTGGCTTTGCGTACTGAACTCATTTTTAAAAACTTAATTTAAAAAAGAACGAAAATAAAAAAAATCCAAGAAATCTTTTTTGAATGTAAACAAAACAATCGAGTGCGACGTTAAAAATGTACAATTTATGCACGTCCGATGTGGGGGGCCAGCTCAAACACTGGTTGAAAAAAAAAATGACATTCTTTTTTGAATTATTTTACCATTATTTAATTTGAAAAAGAAGTACTCAATCGCTATTTTTGAGTACTTTACGTCTTTGTAGGGGGGTGGCGGGGGTAGTATTTGGGCAGGCTGAGAAAAAAACAACCTTGTAAGGTTGTGAGTAAGTCTTAAGTAATAACAGTTAATTACGTGACGATTTTCGCAATTTAATTGACAAAAAACCTAACTTTTACATTTGCAGCGCCATCTCTCGACCAATAAAAAAAATGTTTCGGATAAAACTTACATATTTTTTAACCCTCTATCAGAATCTGCAATAAAAAATAGGGGTTTCCATTTAAGATTTTAAAGTTGCCCCTGTTCCCGCCCCCCTGGGGGGGGCTGGGGGGGCAAAGTCTACGGCATCAGATGTCCCCCTCAGAACCATTAACTTTTCATTTGGAACACTTTTTGATTCAATGCAATGTTTCAGAATTATCGCTACTGGCGGATTAAAATGGGACACCCAGTATATTATATACAATTTTATATAATTTGGCTTTTGTTTAACACATTAAAAATCATCTGTGAAAGTTGTGAAACATGTTCTGGTTGTTGATTACATAATTCCATAGTAGGAAAAGTTATACTCAAACATTTTATGCAGATTACTTGAAAATTTAAAAAAAATTCTGGCAGTAGTCGTAAAACCGAATTCCCTATTAAAAGTATTGTATGTGTAGTGGTATTCCTTATTTCTATAAGTAACTAAAAGACTTTGTTTATCAATGTATTTAAACTCTTGTGTAATTAATTCAATCACTTTGCAATATTAAATTGTCTCTTTCTTTGGAAACACGTGATTTTTCATCAATCCGCTGAGCTTTCTTTTAATCCGAAATATCATTTCACTTACAAAAATGTTTTTTCCTGTCTGTTTATATAAATATGTATATTTAAGAAGAAGTAAGACATGGGGAACAGCTTTTTTTAATTTTTACAATAATGAGGGCAGGTAATTACTTGGCAAAATAATCAGCAAATACGTTTCCTTATAATCTAAAATATCCTTTCAGCCACAATAATATATATTCCTCTGTTGGTATATTTATGCACTGTATCAATAATAAATGTCAAATTGACGTAACATATAAAGTAAGGTCTACAAAAATTGGACCCAAATACGCCAGAAATGGCCAAAATATTGCTTCAACAGAAAAAATTGCTAAGTGAATATTATTACCAGTTGCTAACTATAATGGGTCGAGTGGAAGAATACGAGAAGTCGTGAACTATGTATTTTTATGTATTGTTTTAATACAGCTTATGAAGTAGATAGATAAATAGATAGTATTTATTTATCCATTGTACTTACAAAATAAAATTCAAAATACATATATAACAATACTTTCTTACAAAAATTTTGATTGCACATGGAAACGCTCGAGTTCATAAAAATATGATCTTCCACTCTTGCCTACTGTTGCTTTAATGATACTGCTGCCACATAAAGTCTTCTTGGTGGAGGTTGTTCCACCATTTTCTTGCCTTATTTGACTTATATCCCTCTGAAGACAGGCCGTCAATTAGTTATGTCACATTTGACAGTTAATAAATATATCACTCCTATCCCCTCAGATTCGATCAACTTTGGGTAGAAAATTATCCGTAAAGACTCCAGCTTTAATTATAATATATTTGTCCACGAATTTGAGCTGAATGGGATAATTGTTTTTGCAATGAGGCTAATACAGTAACGTTTTCTAATCAAGTTGATGCACTTATAAACACAAGATTTCCAAATATTGCTTATATTTTTAGCACTTCGGCAGATAATTTGATTCTCATTTGGCTGGATTAGAAAGACGCTTTGGAGTTTCAGAGTTTTTTCACGGTTAGGACATGTGGTTTTTGGAGCAAGTATTTTGTCCCCTTGTAATAATTTTTCTAAATGTTTGCTTTTGCTAATTAAACTTATATCATTTAATAAATTTAAAAATAGGAAAACATTTCGTGAATCTACAACAATGAGTCTTACTAAGACTACAAAACAAATTAATTTGAAACAACTACTTCTCTAGCTAATACTTCGACAGACATTGAATAATACAAATATTAATTTGCGTGTTACAAATAGTACAACTATTAAAGCAACACTAATTTGAATGAAATTATTTCTGTTGAATAAACTAATAAATGATAAAATGTACTTTAGATTGTTTAAATGTAACTATAACATGAAAAATTATAAAAAATGAATTTTAAACTGATTTCATTAAATTAAATTAGCAAAAGCAATTAAAAAATCTAGCTTCAAGTTTATAATCATCTGCAGACACGTGTTTCGAACTTTCGCTCTCTTCAGTACAGCTTTATTATAAAATTGATTTTAACTACAACGAACTAAAGGATTTTAATACATTTTATTATTATATCATTTATTTTTTTATCCAATTTGCATTTTAATAAATAAAACAGTTTCGGTATTTCCGTTACATATTCTAATTTGTACTTTGTAGAAATTAAATATAATATATTTTCTTTGAGTAATTTCTGCAAATGATGTAATCACCTATAGTCATAGTTAATCAAATATGTATTTTCGTTGCTTCTAATGATAAAAAACAATATGAAGAAGCTAGAATTTGGAGTTGATAAATTTGAATCTAATATTTCTATTGATAAAAAAACTGGAGCAACATATTCCTGCTTGATTCTAAGAACCATCAGATTTTTTAAAATAACTGAAAATTGATTAGTAGCTTGTGCAAACAGAAAACTTGAAATATTCTAGGGTAATAATAATAATAAGGTGTAGCTAGAAGGTTAAATCTTCTTACCTTCTAATTAGACTCTATGATCTATAAATTGAGTTTGTGTCTAAACTCTGATTAAAGAACTCGCTGTAAACTTTTACGATGAAAATCCTCCTTCCAGAATAAAATTTTTGAAATACAATTTCATCGAACCTCGTATGATTATAATTAGCACCAAATTAGCCCCCCACAAATCTTTGAGCTGTAACAATTTGTCTAACATCTGCAAAAGAATGTTTCTATAATAAGGCAAATTTTGATTTTCCAAACTAATTCGATGTGCCTCCAAAAATACATTTATCATTTTTAATTTTTTGTGAATTTTGTAACTCTAACTTTTAACTTATCAATTGTCTTATAATGAAAAAACACGATCGTTTTGAGTTTAGCTCTATTTTGTAGATACTGCTACAATTGATGAATAATTATTCATCTACCTGATGAAGCCACAGTGTGGTGAATCGATTATAGCAGTATCTATAAAATAAAGCTAAACTTAAAACGATCGTGTTTTTTCATTATAAGTTCATAATGGAGTTTCACCAAGTAACAGCCTTATCAATCCAATATTCAATTGGCTTAGATTTGTTTCCACAAACAATTTTGTAAATCATGGATTTTAAGTCAATGTTGTTTCACCTTTATATTGTACGTTAATGGCATTCTTACGCACTCCACCGCTACTAAATAGAAGTCCATAAGCATGCGATCTAAATTATTTGTCTAAGTTTTTAAACAATTAATTTATTAGGAGCAAAATTGTATTTCGTCTTTGTAGAGATTATTTGTAGTGCATGTTGTTTGCGGCATGACGCAAAATAAACAATCATTTATAGTTTTGGCAACAGAATAATCTATAGTATAGAAAATGTATAAAGTTCATATTGATTAATTAAAATACTTGGTTTTTGTTGCACATCCATCTTTAATTTTTCTTCGACTAGAAGAAATAAAAGAGGCACTTTTGGTGTTAGGAAATAGGAACGGAATCTAAAATTATTAAGATTAATGTATGGATTATCTTCTATCTATATAGGAATTCATATTATGTAAAAGAAAATAATGTTCGATCTTATGAAAGGCTTTCGAAAAGTTTTTGTAGGTAACAAAGTTTGCAGCGGAAGCAAACATGTGCAACTGTGTTGTTCAAGTTCAAGTCTCTTTTTTTTTTACCAATACCATCACAGACGATGAGTTACAATGCTATAGGTATGTTCCAGAAAGTAACTAAAAGTCATCCCCATGGAAGCTAACTTACTCACCTCTTCCAGAAAAAAATCTCGGCAGGTGAAATCGAATTTGAATTCTATGTTGATCTATTTATTGACATCAAATGGATGGTTATCTCTTCCAAACCGGACAGTAAACTAACAATTCTATGTCGAGATTATGAAAACACTGCGCAGAAGTTTGGAGGGAAAACGTCCGGTTTTGTGGAATTCCAAAGAGTGGCTCCTGCATCATGGCAATTCTCCCGCGCTTACAGCTTCACTGTTCGCCAACGAAGACTTTGCCCCATGCACCCTATTCGCCAGATTTAGGACCCTCAGACTTCTTTCTGATCCCGATGATAAAAAAGTCTTAGAAAGGAAGCCGATGTTGAAAGCGTTTTGCCGATGTTGAAAGCGTAAAATACAATGTCACGAAAGTGCTAGCAGATACAACAGAGTATGAATTCAAAAAGTATTTCGAACACTAAAATGAACGTTTGAACAAATGCATTAATACCAATGGAGAGTACTTTGAAGGAGATTATGGTTGAATTAAAAAAATATCCATAAAGTTTTCTTCTGAGAAATTCCGATTAATTTTGGGTGGTCCGCTTCCGCACATCAACACAATGTATATTTTGAAAAACTAACCAACGAAGGAGATTTTTCATCTTCTTGTTCTTCCTGAATGTCTTTATTCGGGCACGTATTTTTTTATGATTAATTTTTTGTTATCATCATTGGTTAATTGTTTATTGGAGCTATTATTAATATTTAGTGTTGTTAAAAGAAGCCAACGTCCAAGCCAAAATGTATCACTTAGAATACAAAATCTAATATACTGAAAATTTCCAAGTACTCCAACAATCACAGTTATTTTTCTGATCGCACGTAAAATTAGAATATTTACAAAAACCAAAGCTTGTGTAAACAGAAAATGACCTTCGACTTTATGAAACTCTTTTGACAAGTTTTTTGTAGGTTAACTTGTTATATTTATTATATCTATGAATAGATCAGCCGAAAAGCATTCCAGTTCAATATGATCATATGGTACTCTCTCAAATAGTAGTAGTTTTCGCTATTCTTCCTTCATGTGTGTGCAAATAAGTTTTTTATCTATATCTCTAACATACGAGGGGGATTCAAATATAAACCGAAATTTAGTTAAAAAAAAGTATGTATGTATCATTGTAAAAAAATAATATGTTTTATTATTTATACACATCTTGGTCATTGTGAAAACGGCGTCCTCCCAATTCGTCTTTAAGCGGACCAAACATATGAAAGTCACACGGAAAAAAGTCGGGGATATAGGCCGGTTGTTCTAATATTTACCAATTAATTTTCACTAATTTTTCTCGGGTCAAAGCAGCTGTGTAGCCGAGTGTTGTCATGAAGGGGAATCACACTTCGGATGGACATGCCCCATCTTTTCTGTCGATGATATAGTTTGGCTTCATCAAGGAGTTTGTAATAATATTCAGCATTGACTGTACGTCGAGATTGAAAGAAATCGACAAGCATGATAGCACGAATGTTCGCCTCAGTAATGCGTGACTCACGTTTTCTACCGTTAATAATAAAATTTTATGCCATTCGTAAACTAATATGTAATCAGTCGACGAAAAATGTCGGTAGGTTTTACGCCTTACCGCGCCAAAAATTTATTGATGATGCGTTGCTCAACAGACATATGTATTTCGTGCTCAGACATGGTACTACTGGCGGTAATAAACATTAGTGAACCAAATCGTCGTACTTTCCTCCCCTTGACAATCACCTCCAACATATTCAGCTGTACTTCGCATAACACTCACTTAGCGACCGATAAATAAAAAAAACTTCGGTTTATATTTGATCCACCCTCGTACCAATAATAATGTCCCAATAGTAAATGATACCGGTCATACTTCTGATTGTCTTTCAAATATAATTTTACGATTGTTGAAATGATTATAACACATTTAAATTTATTATTATTAACCGAATAAAATGATGATTAAGTATTGGATAAATAGATATAATTTCTTTTTTGGAACGCTGATGAGATCCAAAATAGATTGAAATCAGTCTGTGCGTGTTGTTAACTGGAAACAATAATTATTGTTTATTTTCTTCCAAAATTTTTTTCTGATGTCGGCCAAATGATTCTTATGTGTGTTTTTTAGGCGTTTATGTGTGTGTATACGAGCTTTTTGCTATAAAGGATGGATCCATCACACTAAGTGCTGTTAATTTGATTGCAAATGTAGACTAGCGATGGTAGGTTCTTTTGTTTTGTTAAAGTCCAGAAAATCATTTTCCAAACAATGAGACATTTTTCACAACGACTGAAGTTATACCAAGCAATAAAGTGATTCATTTATAAATAATAGTATTTTGCGTAAATCGCATGATATGCAAAAAATATGTGTGATGCGTAATATTTTAAATTTCCCGCCATAAGTATTTTCATTTTCTAGAGCTTTTGGCATATAATTTCGACTTTCTTCTTTACTATTATTAGTTATTGATAACGGCATACTACTATTTTTTGGAAAAATAGTACAATACTATTAGACATCACCTTAAAACACGCATGCGCAAAACTCCATTGTCAGAATATAAAATAATAATTGCCTAATTCGACAAATATGATGTTAGTTAATGTAATAGACGCGAATTACAATTAATATAACTTACGACTAACGCACATAAGACACAGTTACGATGCCCTAATTAACAAAGGATCATCATATTATTGCATATATGAAGCTAAAGCCGACTGTTTAGATTACTATTGACACGCCACCAAGCCACGTTCTGTATCAGGCGAGCATAATTGTTTGTTACAGTAAATTTGGTTATGGTTTAATTAAAGTGAACGATCGATCGTGAATTATTACGCACGCCGACATATCGCAGCGCCCATGCATCGCTCCGTGTCGTCGAATTTTTGAATTATTAAAGAAACTGTGTACACAATATTTCGACGCAGGAAATCATCCCTTATAAGCCGTTAGGTATTTTAACATTGCACCTTGCCGCCGCGGCACCTGCCGGATGACAAGATTGATTGCCGATCGATCGCTTTAACAATACAGTTCCGATATTATTATTTAATGAGGCATTAAATGATAAATTAACCCAGTTGTGAAATAGTTGTGTTTAGTCGTATTTACATAATGGAATTTATCATTACTATTTTGTTGTTAAATTACGTTATTATAACCTCAAATTCATTAACTAAATATTTACAAAGAAACGCACATTCATTGTAAAATAATTGTTGTAAAAATTCAAGAACAATTTACTTTAATTAATCGACCACTTCATCCTTCAGCCGTATTATTTCTCCAATAAAAAAAATTACAACCGCACGTTGTTCGTATGTAGTGGTTGTTTCCTCGTGTCACGTTTGCATTGTATGCACACTCACAGAACTGGAAAATAAAAACAACACTAATCACTGTTATCTGGTAGAATGTCTTAGATTTCCCACAGCGGCATAATCTTGTACTATAAGCACACGATGCGCATCATTACCATTCCGCTTAATTTTTGGCCATTCCTCGTATATTAACATCATAAAGAATTTCGTGTGAGAAAAACTAAAAGTTTTATTGCAAATTGTCGTAACTAGTAACTACCATTCCGCTTATTTTTGGGCATTCCTCGTATATTAACATTAACATTTCGTCTGAAAAAATATAAAAGTTTTATTGAAAATTCTCGTAACTAGTCGGGGAAAAATAAAAATGGAAGTGTAATTAATTATTAAAACACAAAAGTTATTTAAAATTTAAAAATTATTAGTCAGTTATTAAAAAAACTATATTTTTGGTTAAGCTGGATTTATCTTGAAAATATTGATAATTGGAAATATCGAATATTAACAATTGATTTTTAAAATAGCTTTTATTGAATACCATAATAATTTTATATAAAATGTAAAGCTCCGAAATACCAAATATATATGAAATCGAATAACTTGTATTTGTTATATTCGGTGAAAATTAATTTTCGGCATTAATAATTTAATATTTGCCTGTAAATAATAAATAAATGTTTATTGCAACGTTAATAAATCGGATTCGAATAAAACCGATCGTCGATTCGAAATGAAGTTGAAGTGAAAACGCAATTCCAACTCGAAATACGAGCGCTGTAAAAGAACGCGCTTAGTCACAACTTGTCAAATTTTTGGGGATAAAGGTCATTTGTCAGGTTGATATATGCAAACGCATAACTTGCTTGCATTTTATGCAATTTTCAAGACAATTTTTCACCGGTGTCGTCCCGCATTAGACTTCGAAAACTTTTTATCGATCCCGAATGCGAAAATTAGACATGCCACCTATTTATGTAATCCTGAAATTTTAAACACAAAAACACGTGTAAAACGTAGAATTAATTTATTAATATTTTTATAATAACAGTCATGTGTAACGTAAATAAAGCGAATGTCACTCACGCGTTAGGGATTAAAAATGGATCACATCATTTATCATGTCATATATATTTTTAATTATATGAAGCAACATTTGAGTAGCCATCAATCTGTAATATATTTTAATATACAAAGGGTGTCAGTATAAGGGACACATATTTTCAGGAGATATAGAAGTAGAGTACTACTAGAAATAACTAGTGTGGGCGATAGATGTCGCTACGTAAACTGAAGCAACAGATGACGGTGCATGCGCACAAACGGTTGTTGCTATAAAATTTTCTTGTTTCTTAGTCTTATTAAGGACAATAAACATTGTTTGTCCTCTTCATTGTGTTTTGTTTCCTCGCTATAACACGAGGTGGCTTTTCTGACCTTACATTATTATTTCTCATCTTCTAGACCTTTTCTATCTATCTGTAACCGCTATACTGATACCACTATATATTATTGTGTACGTATAAAGCATAATTGTAGTATTTAGCTGTATTATTTGTATAATTAAGTACCTATATTCTATTATAATGTTATATTAAAGCGTTGAGTAAAATCATTTTTAAATTACCGCACAAAAAACACTGAATTGGGGCCAATGAATAAAATCCCAATTATTTCATACAGTTTTAATAATTGTGTTATTTTATTTTATTTGAAATAAATCTATCATTCACTTCAAGCAAATAACAAATATGTCGACTTTCTATTTACTCATCGTTATTCATTCGTTTTCATAAAACGGTAAATATACGTATTATATAGGTTTTAAATGCGTTCAATCCCATTGCGAATACATACATGTAAAGCTATGATAAAAACTGATACAAAAATTAATCATGTGATACGTGTAGATATTTTTTATTCAGTAAAATATGAAACTATAATACAGGAATTATTAACTTTTGATTTTGAATTATGATAGTTCTCATAAGATTTCTAAAGTCTAGATTCTGGTTATGTATATTACATGAATTCGGTATAGGTTCCCTTATTTTTCGGGGCAGATTTTTCGTCTTCGAAGAAGAAGAAATATAATTGGGAAGTATTTCGTTTTTAGAAGTTTTATTTTCTTAAATACTGGTTAACAAATATTATTTAAGGTACCAGTTATTCTGTCCATTTGTTACACTTCTTCATAATCTTCTAAGTAGATGCTAAGATAATACATAGATTTCGATGTATTTTCTTAAACCACATTGTGTCGAGGGTTCCAAAAATATGTTCGCATGTTTGGTAGTACTGAACAGAGTTCATAAGAAAAACAATTAGATCTAAAATCATGTTAATCAAAGACAGACAAATGCCAAAACAGAAAAGTTGTTATCCGTATTGCTTCGGACCTCCTTTGAGAAAAGTAAAAATGATATAAATGCAAAAATACAAGAAGGATAGTTAGGATAATTTAGTCATATCTTCCGTGTGAAGAATACCAGGCCAACGAAAGAAGAATTTTTAATTTATAAAGATTATAATGAAATGCTAAAAAACATGTGTAGAGAATATCAGAGAAGTGAAAGTAAGACTGCACTATGGTAGAGAATTTAGAATTTAGCGATTGACATAAAATAACTTGATTATCAAAAACTAAACGATGGTTAAGCTTATCATCAAACATTTTAGAAAGATAATATTAAATTGAAACAAAATACCAACATAAATACGGAAACATCCTTTAAAACAATGAATAGAATACAGAAATATTTTCTACAAGCCACTGGTTCTTGTTCGGGTTAATCTATAGCTAAAGATCTCTTCTTCTAAATAATTAAAAAGTATTTCTTCTTTCCTCACTTCTTGATACATATATACATATGAAAAATCAATCAATAATAAAGAAACGCCAAAGCAGACAAGACACAAATAAAAAAAAACAAGAAAAATAATCGTAATAAAGAATAGAAGGAAAACGAACATGTGTAATAAGAAAATATAATATTGGAAGACCAAGGAAACCATAGGTGGAGGGTGTAGAACAGAAAATAAGGCCGTACAATGGTAGAGAATTAATAAACTAATACTGGACCTTATGCAATTAAGAAACTTGTAGAGCAAACATCAAATAAGTTGTAAGCCTAAAGTAGTAGAAGGAGATAGCCGATTCTAGAACCTCCTCAGACCTTGACCCCGACCTTGACCTCGAAAGAGAGAGAGTCAAGGTCAGAGGAGATCCCAGAATCGACTAGAAGTGAAGGTCGGAGTCAAGGTCAGAGGAGGTTCTAGAAATGAGTGTACCTCCCTTGACCTTAGCCCCAGTAAGGGGGGGAAGGGGGCTTTACTGAGGTTGGAGGCCTGGAACTGCGACCTTGATCCCAACAAAGGGGTCATAGTATTTAAGGTTATGTTTGAAGATCAGCTTGGAGCAATGCGCGACGATGGCGAATACCTTAAATGAGTAAATTGCTACTCATATAGATAATAAACTTGATAAAGAAGCATACCTATGGACGGGAAGGTTAATAACCGTATGTAGATAATGCATCAAAAATTTTAGACAGATAAAAGACGAAACAAAACCCCTGACATTGTTGAAAAGTTGAAGATCTCTTCTTCAAAATTGAAAAGCATTTCTTCTTTCGTGAATACCTCTTGATATATCAATTAATAATAAAGAAGCCCTAAATCTAAACAACAAGAATCATAGGTACAATGTTTAGGATTTGACTGACATATGAAAAATACGAGAACAACCAAAAATGTTTTGAAATAAGTGCAATAAATAACGTTTACAATGGAATACCAAGAAAACAATAGGTGTCAGAAAAGAGGTAACAAGCAAAGCCATCCCATGATAGGAAATTTAGAAATTAGTACTTGACAAAATATAATCAAAAAAATCGTAGAGCAAAAAGAAAAACTGTAAGCTTTACAGAAAAAGTTTTAGAAAGATAACAGATTAAACAAAATAAAACTCCTGGCATAGACACGTAAAAGTTTTTTAAAACGACTAATGAAATCCAGAATATTTACTACAAATCACTGTTTCTTCTTGAAAATAATTAAAAAAGGTTTTTTATTTCGTAAATACATCTTGATAAACGCGATGAATCAATCAATAATAACATACGTAAATGAAAAAAGTAAGAATAGCAATAATGGTTCGGTTAAATCTGCCGTATGAAGGCTATAAGAACAACAAAAATTGGTTTGAAACATGTGTAACAGGGAAATATTATGAAGCGAGACTAAGAAACCCATAGATAGATTATGCCAGAGAAAAAGCAGAAAGAAAGGCCGTACCTTGGTAGGGAACTTAAAAAATAACACTGGGTAGAATATAATTAAGAAACTTGTTAAACGTTTTTACACCAACAGTTTTAATAACATTTTGACATGAATAAGAAAATATGTTTTGGAACGACTAAAGGAATCCAGGTATATTTTTTACAAGCAAGTTCTTATTTGGGTTAATCTATTGTTGAAGATCTCTTATTGAAAATTTAAAAGTATTTCTTCTATTGTAAATAAAGATGAAAAATTAAGCAATAATAGAGAAACGTCAAAGCAGAAAATACATAAATGATAAAATTAGAAGGATGGCTACGATGGTTTGGTCGTATCATCGTTTGTAGCATACAAGAAAGAAAAATGTTTTAAAGTATTTGTAACAGAAAAGTATTGTAAAGAAGGTCTAGGGACAACATGAATAAATGATGTGAGAAAAGAAAAAGATACTAAGCCGCACCATAATGGGTAATTTAAAAATTAGCATAGTGCAGAATACAAATGAGAAAATTATAAAGTAAGTGCATACACTGTTAGCCTTGTATAAAAAAATAGAAAGATAAAAGATTAAATAAAAACAAAACTCTCATTTGAATTGGCTAATCGAATCTACAAACTACTTTTTCTTGTTCAGATTGGTTTATAGTTTATAGTTTATAGTTGCAAATACCTGTTGATAAATAAGAAGAATCGGAAGTTAAATCATCCATAAATTAATTTAGATAAGATAGACTATGGAGGGTGTTTACGGATTTGGAAGGAAATTTAGAAATGCATGCTGGGCAGAATACATTTGAAAAACTTGCAAAGAAAATTGTAAGCCCTATACCAAAAATTTTAGAAAGTTAAAAGATTAGATAAATACAAAACTCCGAAAAATTGTACGAAAACATACTGACTCAGTATATGGTTTCAAACATGTTTTATTATCCTACAAAAATGTTTCACCATACAGTGGCTTCATCGGGCAGATGAAAAATCATTTTTCATCTACCTGAAAGATAGATGGAATAATAATTTTTTTGTGTCAGTATTTTATTAAGTGATACGGAGTTTCAACAATTTACAGCCTCATCAATCCAGTACGAAAACATCCTTTGAAACGATTAATAAAGTCCAGATATATTTCCTACAAGCCAGCCACTGGTTCTTGTTTGAGGTAGTCTATAGTTAAAGATATTTTCTTCAATTTGAAAACGATAATGCTTTCGTAAATACCTCTTCATAAATATGGATTATCAATCAATACAATAGCGGAGAAAGCATAAATGATGAAATTCAAAAAGGGTAGTTCAGCCATGTCCACCGTATAAAGGACACGAGGACAATGAAAAAGGTTTGAAATATGTGCAACAGAGAAATATTATAAGACCAAGGGTATCAGAGAAAACTCAGAAAATAGAAAGAAATATTATAGCAAGAAACAAGCCCAAAAATTTTAGAAAAACGACTAATAGAATCCATACATATTTGGCTCTTGTTTGGTTCGGTCTTTACAACATCTCTTGTTCAACATTAAAAAGGATTTCTTCTTTCGTAAATACGTTTTCATAAATATGGAGAATTAATTAATAATAAAAAAGGCCAAAGCACAAATGACATGAATAAAAAATCAAGAAGAATGGCTACGATGCTTCAGTCATGTCTGCCACATGAAGGATGGGGATTTTATTATCCATTTACAACAGGAAAATGTTATAATGACATACCAAGAAAACCATTGGTAGAAAATGTCGGAGAATAAACAGAAAATAAACAGACTATAAGCCCTAAATCAAAAATTTTAGAAAAAATTTAAGAAAACAAACTCCTAACATAAATACGAAAGCATTATTTGATCGACAAATTGAATATAGAAATATTTTCTACAAACTGAAATAGAAAAACACAGTTGGGAGAGTTTCACATTTATTGTTGAATATTCAGTATTCATCTGCCTGATGAAGCCACTGTTTGGCAAAACATGTTGCAGTGTTGAACAATAAATGTGAAACCCTCCCAACTGTATTGTTTTATTTCAATGTATTATGGAGTTTCTACAAACTATTGGTTCTTGTTATTGTTAAAGATCTCTTCTTCAAAACTCTCACCATGGTAGTATAGCTAATTACGTATATTTCTTAAATAAATTTCTCACTTATCTCTTGGTCTAACACTATGAAATCAATCAATTAATTACCTATTAATTGCGTATAATTCAGACCATTTGTAGCATTTTTCCAATCATCCATTATCTTTAGGTTTTAATAAAATTTCTTGATCTTCATTGTATCGAGTGTTTGAAAACTGTGTATAAAATTCTACAAGCAATGCGAACTGTTGAACCTGTAATGGTACATATCAAGTTTTGGGTAATTAATAGACTGATGACAGCTTGAAATGAGAACTATTTGTATTTTTATTTGCTCGTATGGTAATTAATATAAATCATTCACCATTCATTGCCAATGGATTATAATTTGATAGTATACAACCTATGTCAAAAAAGTTCGGAAATAGTCTTGTAACATTAACGTAGATGAAATATTAACGAAAGTTAAAAGTTACTATCTTGTGAAATAGTCACTTCTCATAACTATGAACCACTGAGATCAGCTATACATGTGCTGGAAACTTTTCAAGGAAGCCTCTTTTGGGATGGAGTTCAACAGCCCCGTCACGTTTTGTTGGATGTCAGGAATATCGTCAAATCTCTTTCCTTTCAAAGCGAGTTTGTGTCGTGGGAACAAGAAGAAATCCGGAGGATTGAGATCTGGTGAGTATGGTGGTTGTTCGATTTGCACCACCCTTTTTTTGTGAGGAACTATTTGATGATATTGACTGTGTGAGGGCGAGCATTGTCACGAACAAAAAAACATGAACCTTGCTGTTCGTACTGGAATCGTACCCTGCGCCGATGTTACAGGTTCAAAATTTCAATGTATCATGCAGCATTAATCGTCGTTCCCTCGGGTAGAAATTTCTTGTGGATAATTCTTTGGCTATCGAAAAAGGTAATGAGTATTGTTTCGATGCGTGATTTTTCTGCTCTGACCTTTTTCCGGCGAGCTGATGCAGGAGAACGCAATTCCATGCTTTACCCTTTTGTTTCAGGGTCGTACCTGAGACAGCAGAACTTATCCTCAGTGACAATACAGCTCAACAAGTTTGGTGTTGCATCCACGTTTCGACAAAATCTTGTGAAGCCTCTAAACGTGCCTGTTTCTGATTGTCAGTCAAGTGATGGGGCACAAGTCGACAACACGTTTTTCTCATCCCTAAATTCTGTTTAATGATTCGTCGCACGGAGTCACGGTTAATCTGCAGTTCATTAGCTATCATGCGCACAATTAATCGACGATCTTCCTTGAGTAATTTTCCCACTTTCTCACAGTTAATCGACGATCTTTCTTGAGTAATTTCTTCACATTCTCAATGTTTTCGTCACTGATGGAGGTCTCCTGTCATCCGCTACGGGAGTTGTCAGAAACACATACCCGGCCTTCTCCAAAACGGACGAACCATTCGTGCACACACTTCAAGGACACTGCTTGATGTAAATAAACAAGTACCAGCATCGCATGAGTTTCTTTCGGTGTCTTGTCAAGCTTAAAACGAAACTTTAAATTGATCTGTTGTTCGTTCATTTTCCTGTTCTCAGTTAAGAACCAACGCAGTAAACAAGTCTTACATTTCGCACAAACGACGCTCAACTGAACAACGGTGGGAGCAGATGGTCAACACCTGCCACTAAGCATTCACCGAACTTTATGTATATTGTCTATGTGTTTTCATGTATTGTTAAATCATACAACTAGAAGAAACGGAACTAGAAAATTCTCATTAGAGAATAATTGAATTTATTTTGACATAATCTCTAGATATGATATTTACCCTAGAGTAAAATTTTGTATTATCTATTAGGCTCTGTGAAACATTGTCCTTTAATTTTCTTTGTAAACTGGCGATTTTCTTCTTTTGCACTTGATATTTTTGTAGACTTTCACTTTGCTTCTTACATAGTCTTCTAGGAGTTCAAAATCCACTGGATGTAGGTTTGTAAGTTTTGTATGATGCACTTTTAGGTATGTGTGAGTATTATATGATGATAGAAGTAAAGTAATGGTATTTTCTTGCTTTACAGATACCAGGAAAGTTAAAACTCAAAAGAAAATCTATGTTTCCTAGTCTTCAACTACACTACGGTAGTGAGATCAAAAATAGATCGAAACCGGTCCGTGGCTGTTGTTGACAGAGAAGCAAAGACTCAATGTTTTGACATTATTATGGTTATAATTATTTGCAGATGACAATTCCATATAATTCAATCAAATAGGGAATGTTAGTTCAACGCTTTATATAATAGATGACACCTCAATGGTACTATGTTGCTTTAACCACTTCCCGCCTACACCCGAGATATCTTGGGCACGCAAAACTACTTTTAAAAGTAATTGTGCAGAAAGGGGTCAAAACTTTATTTTTTGCTTTGTAATAACGTATTTTTTTTATAATCGAATACGCGAATTCTCTAAGCAAAATGAATCTATGGATTTCTAACAGGGGTTTAATCAAAAACTATTTCGAATGTTGTAAAACTAGTTGGGTTTGATTCGTTGTTTAATGGATTGTCTCTTCCTTAATTCTAGACATCTGATAAATTACTGAAAACTCTAGATGTTTTCATAATTTCAAATATCTTAATTATACGTTAGTCGAAGATAACAGTTAGTCAGCACATTTGCGAAAATCGTAAAGGTATCTTAAAATGGTGATTCTTCACGTTACTTTCAGTTGATGATTAGTAGTAACATTTCGGTTCCTTGTTTTTTCTTGCGCTGTTTTGCCTAGAACCGAATTGGTCGAAACAGGTTAATGATTATAATCTCCTAATAAGGTAATATTCAAATTATCTTCTTATTTCTGAAGCAATATTTTACTTTCTACTTGCTCAATTTTATAAGTGTGGAGTATGTTTTGGTTCTATTCTTTTTAAATTATATCCAGCACTCGTTATTTTTATGGATTTTGGTCGGGAGTTTAAAACATTACTTTGTATTTTTGACCGTATATAATTTTTTTGTAAATGTTTAATAAAACATCTGTTTTATTATTTATGTATTTTTCTATCTAAAAAATAACGTCAAGATTATTATCTCTTAATTTTAATTAATCCGAATGGCGCAGGGGGTATGTCAATCGGTAGTCTGGCTTTTAGGAATTTAGTTGCTATGAAGCGTTACTCGGAAGCGGAACGCGTTTTGTGCGAAAGTTTTACAAAAATTATGATTGGGCAACTGGATCCTGTAAAAGATTCTGCAATATTTGAGGTTTTCGTTACTTAAATGAGATGCCAAGCAGACCTCTCATTCGAAAATGTGTAAAAAAGTTTCAAGAAATCAGTAAAACGTTGGAAAACGTTGGAAAACGTAGTAAAATGTTGGAAAACATTGGAAAACGTTGGAAGAAGTTGGAAAAATCAAAGGCAGACCGACCAATGTTATCATTAATGGAAGATAGCGTAGAGAGTGGTAAACAGTATGTTCGTGACAATTGGAACCTTTCAGTTTCGAAGCGCGCAAGTGCTATAAATGTGCCTAGAACATTACAACGTATTGTGCACAAAAACCTAAAGCTGCACCCCTATAAAATTCAATTCATACAAAAATTAAAGCCCTATGATGCCGATCAATGGCTTGACTTAGTAAACCAGTCAATTGAGCGCATTTTAACGCTTACTAACATCTTGTTTTCGGATAAAGCTCAATTTTATCTTAACGGGCATGTGAATAAGCAGAACTACAATAATAAGAATGATAAACACATTTTTGATAGATGGCTTACTTCTTTTAATTGGTCTACTAATGATAAACTTTTTGGGATACCTTGGTTTAGTCTCTTTTCATTCCGAAGTCCAATGTTCTGTAATTGTTTATAGATCTTCCAATTTTTATTTGTAATAGATCAATTCATCATGATGATCAAAGATTTTTAAACTTATTGAAACATCTTTTATATATGTAAGGTCTAAAATAATTAACCCCATACATTGCAATAAGTACTTCCTCTTCGATTGTTGAATATATTTGATCGATTTAGCTTAGTAATCAGCTAATTTTACCTCTTTTATTTTACCTTATGAGCTAACATCTGCTAATGACGTATCTGAAGAATTCTTTCAATAATCGCATTTCATTTATCAACAAAACTCAGAAGAAAATATTTCTTAAATTTACAACAATAAGTCTTACTGAGACTACAAATTTAATTTTCGTTTTCTTTATAATTATAATTTACATCTTTTATTCAATATTTCTGGGTCATAATCAAAATCGCTTTGCTTATATTTCTAATGCAATGCGTTTTATCATAGAATATGTCCTCGTCGTTGTTTTGTTAATAAACCTAATGACCAGGATAAGTTGTCTATCTAAGTTGCCTTTGTTGTTAGGATAATTTTTGGCAAACTGGGATCGATTTTAACCATATTGGCATGAATTATTGTTCCCTGTCAACAACAGTCACAGACCGGTTTTGATCTATTTTGGATCTCATCAGCGTAACGCAGTTGATGGCAGAAAATCGGAGTTTTTACAACTAGGGAATCATAGTATAACGCTTAGACAATAGATGGCACTTGAATAATTTCTTTTTTATTGTGGATATAATAATATATAACTGTATTCAATAGTATGCTATAGTTTTTGATATTTAATAGATAAATAAAATTAATTCAAATATAAAGGATATTTCAGAAATAAACACTCTCAACTATTTTTTAATTACTTAAAATGGGTAGGACTTTTAAAAAACAAATTTAATTACGAGTTCATTTGGATCAATACAAGCTTCAACAATATTTTGTCACTTCGCTAGCACAATAACTCCAAACGTACCGCCCCGGATGTTGACGCATTGTAAAATAATATGTATATTATGAAATGTATTATGTTGTCACAGTATTAATTGTCATCTGGACAGGAGGGAGCACAATGAGAACGAAATGTGTTCGAAATTCTAAACCTTTCAGATTTGCTGATATGATTAGTGTTTGAGGGATGCTAGGCCTGTGGGACCTCTGCACCCTGTTGGGCACCAGGTGCGCGCCCGCAAAATACACTATTTTCAATATATCACATGCTGAAAGCGAGCCCTGCGTTATAAACAGCCTTGAGGGCTTAATTTTATTCCGCCGTACGCACCACACACGGAATTCCGATCTTCGGCGAAACAAGGAATTTTAAATAAATCAAAAAATGTATCAAATCAAATACAATTTACTAACAGTAACAGAAGTAGTTGTTTCAAAATTGATTTGTTTTGTAGTCTTAGTAAGACTCATTATTGTAGATTCACGAAATGTTTTCGTGTTTTTAAATTATAATTTACTAACATTTTAATGAAGAATTATGTAAAAAAACTGATAATCTTTAACTTTTATTGCTGAAAAAATGTTTATCTTAAATCTTACAATAAATAATGTGGGTTTTTAAGTATTTTATCATAATTTTTTTCACGTGTTGTATGTAATGCACCTAAAAAGGAATATTAGTTATAAATAATACTAGAAAATAGAGATCTATTACTAAAGTGTGGCTTTTAAATAAAAGGGTGAATATTTAATCATAACTGTTGGAAACCTATTGTTGATATCATGCTTCCAGATACAATATTAGTGATTATAGTTAATAAAGATAAAATTGATGTATCAGAAAAGTTTCGATGGTTTATTTGGCCGTGCCTTTAATCATCTAAACGTTTTTTTACAGATAAATTAGAAACTAAACTCCTGTTTTGTAAAAATTTTAGCCAAGATATTAAAATCTTTTACAAAACATAATTTTCCCTTGTCCTTCAATTCAATACAAGTCTCCACGCACAAAATGCTTAAGTAGATTGTTCGATATTTTCAGGTCTAGATCTGTGTAGTGCTTATTTTTTATTGTAATTCGTCGATCTTGGATCTGAGATCTTTGATTTGGCAAACAAATTTCTAGATCTCATACACTAGTGATGGCCTTTCTCTAATCTAAAGTTTGCTTGAGAGCAAGAATTATAATAAAACTAAATATTTTTTAGACATCATTTCTATGCCTAAGATATTGTTGCTATAATACATTTAAGGTGGTATCTATTGCATTAGCAGGAGCAAACTCTGTTTCCTGGTCTTTAACTGCGTTACGCTGATGATTTTCAAAACAGGCCAAAACCGGTCTGTAGCTGTTGTGGACATGAAAACAACCATTCCTATACATTATTAGTTGACTTGACAACAATCAATAACAATAAATCGGTAATAACGTGTACACATGCTAAACATGCATTGTTCATTTATTTAATTTAAAATTCTCCGTGTAATTAAATCCGGTAAAACCCCGCAGACCGGGCATGTACGTGGGTAATAAATAAAATTGCGGACCGCCGTAATGCACTTGGTACGTTTGTGCAAAGTGAACAAACGCCGACATGGGCACGCCTTATACGTCTTATTAAAACTATTTATTCGAGTCGGAAAATAAATTAGAATATTGTTTTGCAAATGCGGCCACTTTATTATGCTCGAAATGAAAGTGGCGCGTATTTACCGTGCAATTCCGTTTAAAATATTATTAAATTTCAGCCGCGTCTAATTGATAAATGATATCTGAGGTGAACCGGCTCCCGCATAAAGCTACTGCTATCAAAATTTATTGCGCATTGTGTTCGTTATGCAGTTAAATTAAATTTCTTCGCGCCCTTAACTACACTGTTCCGAGAATTAAAAATAAAAGTTGTATCCACTGTTTGATAATGCCACCATTTTAATTTATTAAAGATATTATGATAAGAATCACAGTTGGTTATGAACAAATCACAATCAATAGAGATAGATATGATTAGGATAGTTTAATCCTTAAAGGATTTAAGGCATTTAGTTCAGTAAATATTATAAAGTTTAAATGGTTGGGCAATGCACCAATCGTTTCACATTGTCACAGTCAGTGTGTAACTTATCACAATCTTCCAAACTATTCATCATTTGAATTAGTTGAAATACTTTATCATCGTCCCCGTACAGTAGGCAATTACCAAACCCGAAAACATCCACTAAATCATCAGAATAAAGAGACCAATATGAGTACCTTGGGGTACACCGTAAGTGACCGTTATGGGATGAGATAAGTAGTTATTAATCTTTACTTGTTTTGATCGAGTCGATAGGAGTAGTAGTAGTAGTAGTAGCAGTAATGTTTGGCTATCGACCATGCCGTGTTATTTGTGTATTTAGGTGTGTATAAATGAGCTTGTTACTTTAAAGGATACCCAGTAATTTCAGCTTGTCAATTAACTATATATCAAAAGCTTTGGGGAATTCCGTGTAGATGCGTTTGTCTAAGGCCTTCGATAAGAACTTTATAAAAAATAAGATACCTTTATAATAAGAATTGTTATATAAACATATGAAGGAGGCAAAATGTAAAAAATATAGAGGTTTAACAATCACAAGTACAATAGAAAATTCAGTAGTATAAAACAAGTATAGGTAAAGAAACTTATATAGAAATAACTACTAACAATGAAAAAAATATACAATTATATGAAATAGAATAAAATAATTTGTTTATACAACGCTTCCCCCTTTAAGATTGATTTATAATAATAAAATTTATAAATCAAGTCAAAAGCTAATTATAACTAATTGAAGGTGAGTTACTTAGTTCTTGAAAATAGGGCTACGGGGTATTTTGTAGATCTTAACTCCATCTGTTCAGATGTACTGACGATATTTGTATTAAATATTTTTATGCAACATTGTTTATTTGTGTTGCAACAAAATAAACTTTTCAAAAAGTTGAATAATCTACAATATTTACAATCATAAAATACTCATATAAACAAAATAATAGATATGATTGAGTTAAAAATGGTAAAAATCCGAGAAGTGTGATTAGAAAAAAACTGTTCGTTATCTTCTTGTAAATCCTTACTTAGTTTTTTCAGTTTATGGGACGCGATAGTTAATTCATCAATTTTTAAATCCGTCACTTTCACATTACTAAATTTTTCTTTAAATTTGAATTCACTGTCATCGGCCTTATCACATCAGTTGTCCTGGATGATGTTGATGGCTGGCATGAAGCTAGACATGTTAGTGCGGCTGGCATTCGATACAGAATCTTTCGGGGCCTTAAGAACTTAAGTGGTGGTGTAGACCTTGCTGTTTTTAGTAATTTGCAGGATTCCACTACCATGAAGATCCAAATCCAAATTCTTTCATGGTCGCACATCAATGTTACTGTTGTTGGCTCAGTACTGGTGAAGATCCATGACCGTCCTTGGATTGGTTGAAATAATTCTACATCCATTTCCATATTGTGAACCTTGCAGGTTGGTGGTGCTTCTTTCAATTTCTGTTGCAGCAATAGTATTTCGCAAATTGGTTTTTCGGTAGCTCTTGTGAGGGTTGTTGCCATAAGTTAATGCGATACATTTATTTACATCCTCCATGGGGTTGTAATAAACACGGTTAATGCATATTAAGAGGAACTTGGTACTTGGATAAATAAATGAATATAAATGGGAATTGTTGTGGCGAATCGGAACTGGAATCATTTGAAAAATGTAGAAATTTTGTTTGTTACAAATTGGTATTTTTATAGCAAAAATTACATTTTTGTTTATATGTAAGACATTAATTTTAATGATTTTTTACAAAGTAATGATGTTAAATTTTGATTTAATTTATATGGAAATTCTTGGTCGTTTTGCAAAACTACTTGTTCTAACTCGCTTAGAAAATTAGTAATTCTGGTGATATAATATCTGGGTGAAAAATATTATTTTTTGCTAAGATAATGGATGAAATTAATGAGTCACAAGAGTGTTCTAAATCTGAAGAAATTCCGTTAAGCAAAATAATTTGTTCAGAAATAAGCTGCTGTTTTTTAATATCGTTAATTGCTGATGAAACCTCTTGAGTAAATGAAATCAACTTGTATATGTTTGAATTTAATTGATTTTCGTATTCAATCAAGTTTTTAATTGATGCATTAAATGTTACTAATGAACTAGATATTATACTAAGTTGTTGTGATAGGATATTATTTCGGTTTTTTTATTATCTTTAAGCAGTAGTTTAATAGATTCATCATAATATTCGGCATCTGCAGAATCTGGAATACCAAATAACCAATTGAAAGCATAAGATAAACCATTGAATAAACCTCTCTTTACTCTTAATTGCGATTCGAATAATTGATTAATAGAATCAAGTTTAGATGAAATTCTTTTAATTTTTTGTTTACTTAGCAATAAACTGTTTTCGCAGAAGTAAACTACACGATTCGAAGTTTTGTGAGAGCACATGTCTAAATATAAGTTGTAATAATTGTTTAACAAATGTAATTGTTTTTCACTTAATGAAAGATCAAAAAATGATAGAAGCGTGTGTTTTTTTGAGTTAGCAACTTTAGCGTTTCCTAAATGGTCATAGTAAATGCCTGATTTTGATGCAATTGGGGTTATATTATAAGTTTGTGATTGAGTTAAGCTAAGGAACGTTAAGAAGATTAATAGGATGAATTTGATCATTTTGTTGACCTGTAACAAAATGTTTTAAGTTATTGATATGATAAGTAACTATTTTCTTTTTTCTTTTGATTTTTATATTTGTATTTGAAACAATCTCTACTATTTCAAAGGGACCAATACATTTAGCTGATAATTTTTTATTTAATTTAGGATTATAACAATGATTTATCACAAGAACCATATCTCCTACTTTATAATTGTGATTATGAATATTCTTATCATGATATTGTTTTGAGTTATTTTTAGATTTGATTAGGTTTTCTCTTGCAAAATAGTGAGAGATGTTCAATTTTTGTTTCAAATTACTAATATAATCATCATATGAATAGTTAATAGAAGGTTTACTTGTTACTGAACTAGGAAGAAAAGGTTTATGCTCAAAAATTAATTCATACGGGGTGGGGTATATTGTGTTGATTTATGAATATGGCAATTGTATGAGAACATCACAAAGGGTAAGAATTAATCCCAATCATTCTGTTTATTATTAATACAATGTTTTAAATATTCTTTAAGAGTGAGATGAGATCTTTCCAATGCTTCGTTTGTTTGAGGATGATAAGGCGATGAGAAAATATGTTTAGTTTGAAAGAGCTTAGTTAATATTTTCTTTTAACATTTTATCAATTTGAGTGTTTACTTATTTTTTATTAATTTCTGGATATCGGTACGTTTTTGAATAAATTGGAGTCGGATCATTTGTTTTAATCTGATGCTGAATGCTATTTGTACAAGTTAATTTATCATTTTGTAAATGGAAAATATCATTATATTTGTTACACATATTTATGATTGAACGTTTTTCGGTTTCATTTAAATGATCTAGTCTTAAACTTTCATGCAAAATATCTTGTTACTATTGTAAGAATTTGCAGTAAATATTTCTTCTAATTTAGGCAAAGGTTCAAGAGTGATAGAAAATTGAGATAATTGTTGATCTAAGAGTAACGTATTTAAAATTGTGCATATTGCAGTTTTTCTTGAAGTTACTTTAACAATAGATTTGGACAAATAAGTTCCTTTTTTAATTTCTTGATTTGAAATAATACCTTCTTTTACTTCAGGATTTAGAATTGGAATTTCGACAACAGTTTCATTCTTATGTTTGGATAAAGAGTTAATTCATTTAATCGATAATTAATCGTAGCTTGATATTTTTCAAAGAAATCTTTTCTTATCAAACCATCGTTATGGATGTTTGTTACTTGATTAAGAATAGAGAACTTACAATCAGTGGAACAATTATGCTACCTACAGTTTCGATCAGATGTGCCTAATCCATGTAGTTGACTTTTATCTTTTGAATCAAATTTTGATGTAGGGGTTAATTTACAAGCCTTAATTAAAGAAATGCTAGCACCTGTATCTATTAAAAATCTGAATATTTTTGATTCTGAAATTGAATGAACGAAAGAAAGTTCAACAAACTGAAGAGCGTTTGAAGTTAGGATTCTTAATTTTGGAACACCGAAAGTATTTGAATTTCGTCCCGAGGTGTGGTGTTGTTCACCTGAGACTGTATGAAGTTTAAATGATTTACACCGTTTCGATTATTTTGATTTGAATATTGCGATTTTTGTGAATTATTGAATTTTCTTTTCCTACATTCTTCGATTAAATTACCATTTTTTGCAATATTTAAACATATGAAGGAGGCAAAATGTAAAAAATATAGAGGTTTAACAATCACAAGTACAATAGAAAAAAAATATGCATCTATTCAGTAGTATAAAACAAGTATAGGTTAAGAAACTTATATAGAAATAACTACTAACAATGAAAACAATATACAATTATATAAAATAGAATAAAATAATTTGGTTATACAACATTCAGGAACAATAGGGAAATTTAAGATCGTATGTGTATAATAAGGCAAATAACTTCATAGACATGAACAACTCTTTCTGTAAAATATAATGAAAACATGTATAGGGCATGCTAAAGATAAAAGATGATATTATTTATAAAATCTATAAAAAAGTATAATGATTTCTCACCTTATTTACTTTTCAATCGATCATCATTTAATAAAATTTGATTCAAACTTCAGTTGAAGCTACAGTAAACCTTTTTTTACATTTAAAGATATAGTAAGTTTGTTGGATCATAATTCATCGTATTTATTGTACAATTAAACGATAAATACATGAAAACGAATGTAGCATCTAACTTCTCAGATCCAACAAGTAGCAAACGCCGTAAGTTTACACATGCTTAATCCGTAAGAACATCCCTGGTATATTTAGTATATCCAGACTTATTCCGCCTTCGGCATTACTACCCGGCTGTATTCCTCCTCTCGTTTTTTTTTTGTTACATCGCAACGCATTTCAGCTATATGTCAGCGTCAACTGATTTGAATTTAAAACACCTGACGATGACATATGGTCGAAACGCGTTGCGTTAAAACAAGAAAAATGCTTCGCCGGTATCCCTGTAGCGCTGAAAAAAACCTAAAAACCTTTCAGATACATAATTCCTTTCAGGGCGGCGTAATTAGCCATTTCGCGTTTTATGAATAGCGTTTCCTTACAAGGCGTAATAATGATAGGCACCAGAGAGTAGTCATGTGAATTACGATTGTTAGTCAGGAGAGCCGTGCAGATCCGATGGAATTTTATGACTTTCGTAGAAGATCGATTTTAAAACGCTCCCATCAACTAAAAACCGGCATGGTTTATTCGCTTATTCCTCAGACTCGGATTTTAATGTAATTTCTATAGCTTAGTAAAATGAATGATACTATTTTTTTTAAACTCTATTAATTAAACAAATTAAAATAATCACCACCATCTCTAATAAACTATAATATTAAGAAATCGAAGTGTGTAAGGTTATTATTTTTAATATGTACTTACTTAATTTTTTTATAACATAAATTGTTTTATTATAGATTGGAAAAGTCAGACAATTTAATAATAAAAAAACATTGATTTATTGTATCCCTGCAAACAACATCCACTGACTGGTTTCGATCTATTTTAAATCTCAACAGTGTAGTGCAACGCTTTAGGCAATAGATCTCGCCCAAATGATTTCTCTATATTAATAACTTCTTTATTTTTCAAGAACTTTAAAAAATGCACTTTGTTACACACATGATTTATTTAAACCACAAACATTTTCTTCATCCATCACTTGGTGAAACATAATTTAACGATATTAAATCATGATTTATTTTGTGACTTAAACTCGTATAAAGAAGTTAATTGTTATCTATGTTTTAAATAAACTGTTTAATCTAAGGTATTGTTTACGATTACAAGTAATATTTTGTGAACTTGTCGGATAAATTTTTAGCGCTGTAACTTCGGTCAGAGTAAATTTATAC
Organism: Ontholestes murinus; assembly: GCA_963969525.1. Taxonomy (NCBI): domain Eukaryota; kingdom Metazoa; phylum Arthropoda; class Insecta; order Coleoptera; family Staphylinidae; genus Ontholestes; species Ontholestes murinus. Next base: position 14,437,133 of record OZ018399.1, read on the forward strand.
ATTTTGTATTAGTTTCGGGCGTAACATTTTCCAATTAAATGGCGCGGTGATTATTAAATTCGGTGGAAATATTTGTTCTGTTAAATTTTTAATAACCTGTATGTGCAAAGTTGCGCACTAATATGGAACACCAATAAAAATAATTAATATTTGATATTTTAATTAGACCGGTGGACGGTTTAGCGGCAATAAATTAGCAAAAAAAAAATGAAATTTGCCGGTGGTATCGTCCCAAATGCCTTTAATTAAACACCGTTTTGGGCCGCCGCGGCCCGTTTGAAATTCAAATTATTTTTAACGACACACCGCGGCCACACATGCAATTATAAAGAATCAACATATTCAAACAACGGTTCCGGGATTTTGATAAAAATTCATTACGCGCCCGCCACTATTTCAATTGTTGGAATAATTCATTCGAATTGTACCAAATATGAAGTATTAATACTTTTTATATGCATCACTTATAATTTACAACTTAATGTAGGGAAAATTATTCAAAGTGAAATATCATTATTTTTATAAACAACCTAATAATGAAACATTAGATTAATTTTTCAGAAAAATACACATGAAGGAAAGTGTAATACTAGTTGATTAATTTCCAATCAATCAATAATTACGGATTACAACGAGGCTATCATCATTCACCCCTATTATATAACACCTTCTATTATAACCTATATAAACCTAATTCCTAGAACTTCCTCAAAATACTCCTTCGTTTCTCTGGAATCATCATTTGATGCTCCAATTAGCGTATGACAGTAAACCTTTCCAAATCCAAACTATTTATTCCCCATCATAAAATCACACCACACTCCTCATCTATAAATATTAGCAAACCATTATCTACCCCACCCATACCTGTAAATACCTAGACATCCTATTCTCTCTCTCTCAACAACTCTTAACAACTCCCAACTATGTTTCCTTTTCACAGTATAGTCTAACAGATAATATAGGTTAAAATTTATGTAAAACTTAATTACTTGTAAACCTAGCTTATCTATACTCATACAACTGCTCATAAAATTATATATTGCGAGTTGCTAGGCCTTCGTTGCTTTTCATCAAACCTACAAATTTTCATTGGGCTCTGGTGTTCCGCAAGGTTCAAATTTGAGTGCGTTCTTTTTTTATTAATTCCTCACTCTCAAAATGTAAAAATTATCGTACGCATATGATTTAAACCTTTATATAAATAAATTCTGGCTCAATAACTATTTTATAATTTTACCATCATAGAGTATGATCTTTTCATCTTCATCTTTTTATTACTTCCTCGTAAATTGTTTTTTTTATATACTTTTCCTAGTCTTTTTTATTGTTCTCAATAGTTTTTTTTCCTTATTTACTTACTTATTTAACTTCTGAGGCATTTGAGCTTTAACATTTTTGGCCATACCGTATTCAACTGTATACGTGACATTCACGTTTATTTTGTGTAATTAAATAGCAAACAAGTTAATGACAACGCCACCTTGGATAGACTGATACAAGCTTCTCTAAAACTCAGAAAATATTTTTGGTCATTTATCGATATTTGAATAAACTAAAAATTGGCATTGCTCCCTTTCTTTCTTTCTCATTTTTTTCTACAAACCTGTGATTTTGTTGGTCGCATTGCACATTGGATTCTAATAGAAAAATTTGCTTTTTCATCCTGTGTATAAATTAATACCGACAATTCATCGGCAAGGAAGACATAATTTTGGAAAATCGACATATTCAGTTGTATACGTCGTGACATTTCGAAGATTTGCATAACCTTGTTTTATTTTTATACCCTCCGATTTTCACCCTGCGCTACACAGATGACTCGTTTCCAAAAACCTTTAACTGACGGAAAAATTGCTGCTACTGTTAGATAACGATAATCCCGATCTAAATATTTTGATTGATGAGAACAATGATCCCGAGGTTAGAACGACGATTCTGTCAATGAAGTATCGTATAAAAAGGCGAAATCGGTCGTAATGGCATCTACCAACCCCGAAGTGAAAAACTGGCTTTGGTTTCAGCTGATGATCTCCAATCCGTAAAAGAAATGGAAGTTGTAAATTTCCTATCGTGAATTGCAGCTTCAATATATTGCAGCAGAAATTGCAATTTCCACCTGCTGCACTAACCTCGGAGAGTGACTCGGCGAAAGAGGAGAAATTTCTTCCAGAAATAAAAAGCAAAACCTTACAAAAAAAGTTTATGTCCAAAAATGAACTAAGCGTTTAAGGACATGATATTTGGATGAAAATGTGATTTACTCACCCCCTTAAATTCAATGGCATGAAGAAAAGCCACAAAACAAAGGGGTCAATACAAAAGAAAACGCACAAAACGGTAAATTTTTAACCAATTTTTATTAGATAACTCTTTGATTGTATGGTTGAATATACCAATATCTATGCATCAGAAAGGGGCTAAATTCCGTGCTACCACAATTGGCGAAATAATGATGTTAATCGGAATACAATGTATTAAATACATGGTGGGAAGTTGTCACTATCCAACTGGCAACATGGTTTAGAAGTTCCCTTGATTTCAAACAGCATGCCGCTGTTTTTTAGATTTTTCCAATTATATTTTGTTGACACTTCCACTCTTCCAGTGAGCAAAAATAGAATTTGGAAAATCAGACCTTTTCGAACCTAGACGAAGCCTATCTTTTTTTCTGACCCTAGATGAAGCCTCCCTAGCTCTTTTTCCGACTCCAAACCGATGTATGTGTTGATGAATAGATGATCCTCTTCAAAGGTAGTGAAGCAATATACCAAGATTAAACCAACGAAATAAGTATAAAATTTTACGTCTTGCGTGGGCGAAGCGGACTCTGTTATCACTTCATTATCTATTGAGGTTCTATCACCAATTTGACACCTGGCTATTCGGGTTTTTTTTATTCTGCTGGTGTCGTAGTTTCGAAGCTTGTTTAATGCATTTCCGAAACAAATTTTTACTTACACTTTAACAACTACTTCAGAATCTAAAATTTGTTGCAATACTTGCAGGATAGATTTATCTACGATTCATGCACGTTGAAAGTGAATCTATTCAATGCACCATCATTCTCCTCTAATAGGGCATTGAAGATAAAGGCTATGGTTCATCTGAAGAAGTGATCAGCAAGAAAATAATAATAGTTTACAATTATACATCATACCATAACAATTTTAAAGATGTCCGAAATGCTAATATTTGTCGAAGGTGGTACAAGTTACAGAAAGAGTATTTGGACGTAGCTCGCACAGAAGTTATTTAGAACCACAGCATCTCAACGGGAGGCGTGGGTAATCTCGATTTCTTCATAACTTTGTACCGCATATTTATCAAATAAAAAAAAAACAACGTTGTTTTCAAACGCCATAGACATTTCATGTGCTAATGCTTGGATCCAATACAAAAATCGTCCTGAGATTCTAGGTTCTCTAATAAAAAATGTTTTTGACCTCTTAGAATTCAGAATCTACATTACGCAATCTCTCATCGGATTAAATAAGCCATTATTCATCTTTGGAATAAAGCGTCTCCTTCCCTGTTGCTAAGATGATATCAACTCACAAAAAAATCTTCATTTTCTCGAGCAGGACAGTCAAGACCCACAAAATCAAGGGAGGTTGTATCAATAAATGAAGTTCAATTTGATCAGATGGGCCATTTTCCTTCGTTTGGCAAGAAGAATTTTGCGTCGAGATATAAAAAACCTGGTCATAAGGGTCAGTCCGAGTTTAGTGCATCAAATATGATATTTACTTCTTTTTATATAAATTTATTTATTTATATATCTTTGGACTTATTTCTTAACTTAACTTAACTACATATATAACAAATCAATTAATAAAAAAACATACATCAAATTTTTGGCGAAAGAATTGCTTGCTCAATTATCTTTCCAAAAATTGTTTGCAGTATGATTTTACTTTTTTTATGCCAATTTGATCATTGATTTCGATTTTGATCGATATCAAATAATTTGGTATCTATCCAATAAAAATAATCTTAGATTTCGATTTAGGTCGATTTTACCCTCGAATATTTTTGTGTTCAATTGAACACAATAATTTTGAATCTATCAAATAAAAATAGTCTTAGATTTCTATTTTGATCGATTTTATCCTCGAATCTTTTTGTGTCCACAAAAGGGCGTTGTCAAAATAAAAAATAAATGGTGCCAAAAAATCACAAATAACTCAATCTACAACTGTGCTTTCAGAATTTTCGCTTAAAGGAAAAGGTCTTGATTGAAAGGGTTAATATATATGTTTCATATAATAATTGTAAATATTAGTTGATTTTCTACAACGTAAAGGACTTTAATATATTGTTGTTGCTCATAATGTCCATGTTCTTATTAATGGTTTTTACATACTTTCTATATCTTCAGTTTATCCCGTTTCCATTATAAATGTCAGTTTCGTAAATCTGTCCTTTGCTTAGTTTTTGATAAATTTCAGCGACCGATATCTCACCAATAATTTACTCATGCTAAATTTATCTAAATGCTAAATTAAGTAGATTTAACTGTATTTGATTTCTTTGCCTTCATATTTTCCTCAGTTTTACCTCTTGGGTCTAATCTTGGAAACTTTTTTTATTTTCAGAATTTTTCTGGACCATGTCGAACGCTTTCGATGTATCAAGGAACACCACAGTAGCATCATGTTTTATCGTAAAGCCCTTCGAGATTAATTCAGTCACCCTAGGAAGCCGATGGATAACGGACAGGATGGCTAGAAAACAGACCTGGGAATCCGGAATGATTTTCTGGTCTTTAAGAAAGACCAGAATACGTCGCATTAGAATTTGCCTAGCACGCTGAGAAGCCGATGAGAGCGGATCTACCCTTGTGAGCGAGGTTTTTCGCCATTGCGGTAGAAATGCTATCGATACCTAGAGCATTTCGTATTTTGAGCTGCCTTGTGAACTCAAGCTCTTCGAAAGTGGTCGAATGACAATTCCACCTACGGTTATTAATCGTTGAGGTATATATCGATGGTGTCACTAACTTTAGTCTAGAAGCCGAAGTTGTCACTGGAATTGACGTAGGGGAAAGGAAGTTTTATTTTGTTTTTTTTTTAATCTCCAGGTAACCGAAAAGTAACATAATACCTTTAAGATACCATGCATGAGAATTGGGCAACCATAGTGCAATCCTTAGGCGATGTGCCGTTACATTAATGGTATAATCTTACTTCAATGATTTAATATTTTGTTGTGGCTAAAACAGTGCTAGCATTACTCAAATGAAAGGATATTAATCTTATCGTTTCAAGTTGGTAAGTATAGTCCATCCGTTGGATCTTCCGTCCTATGTCACAAAATATCGCTTCGTGAAACGACACAAAAACATTTAGTCTGATAAAGTAAACCAAATGCGTTAGAAAAAGAACGAACTGTAAATCTTTCGTCGTTTTTTGAAGCGATAGTTTGTGACGTACGACGGAAGATCCAACGGACAGACTATAGCAGTACTTGTGCAGTTATTGTGGGAGGTATTAGGTGTAAAAATAAATAATCAATTTTTCATATACATTCAAGGTTTATTTTAAAAGAAAGTAAATTAAATTGTTTAATTAAAGTATTCGCCGGTGCTTTCCAAAACTTTGAGCCACTTCGTCTTCCACGAAATCCTAACAATATTTCATCTAGAGTCACTTATTTACCCACGCTACAATGCTTTTTGCGCTGTTCATTGAATTTTTCAAATATGTCTCTAACGGCAGCAAGTTTATCCAACTTCATTCGCTCATCCCTTGTATCGGTAATGTCGAAACGTATACACTTTATCAGAAACAATTTTTTTCGCCCCCCATGCTGAGAACCGGCGAAATACAGCAAACCTATAAACGCCTTCTTGTATCTTGGTGCTATTTTTTGTACATGCAAGATGGTATTTTCGACAACTGTGTCCAAAATTTCTTCAAAAAAAGAGCATCCCTCACTGAATTGGCGTGTTTGTGTTTCTTGTAGCTGCACGAACACTAGGCAATTTTGTAATGATATTTTGGGGCATGCTTTTTCCACTTAGTTCTATCTCTCCATAAAACAGAGATCTGGAGATTGTACTAGAAGTATCTTATTGGTTTCCAACTTCATCTGGTTCTTTTTGCTCCGTATCAGTCAGATGTTTCAGAAACTTCCGCGGTTGGTACTTCAATGCAAAGTGCCTGTAATCTAATAATTTTTCTTTCATAAGCATCCATCTCGCCAAACAAAAGTAATAAAATCACAAGTGGAGAACGCCACAAATGGAAAACACGCCTGACTTTCAATAAAGACTAAACCAAAAAAATCCCTTGCCTTGCTTTATATAGTACGAACCGAGTTCATAAAGAACGGGAATTCCTCTACAAAAGATAAACTATTTACGGTAAGAAAGGTAAATCCCCTAAACTCGAAATAAAAGTTTGCTAACATGCAAAACACGCAAAAACGATAAACAATTGAAATTTTGGGACTTACTCCTAAGCAAAAAATTCTGTGTCAATACTTAAAAACTAGGGGAAGGCCCTAAGAATTTGTATGCCTAAAAATGACATAAAATTAGTTCCTTTACGAAATACGAAAAAATAAATTGTAGAAGAGAAACTTACATGAATACACGGGTTGAGTCTGACATGCTAAAGCCCTTCTGGCAGCCAAACGGCAGATGATAAAATTAAGACCAATATATAGGATCCATTTCTCATTTCAAAAATAACAAATAAAAGTGAAAAATAATAAATAAAGAAGGAGACATGATGACTTTATTTTACCACATTATTTAAATGGTAAGCTCGTGTATTTTGAAATAATAATTTCAATTGCGAAATTCTATGACTAAAAAAGTATTATTGTAATAGTTTTTAATGTACACAGTTTACATAATGTACTTTATGTATTTTCGTGAGTAATTTTTATTGTTTGAATAAAGACTTAATTTCCCATATAGATTATATTAGCTTACTTCAATATTCCAGAACATTTGTAAGGTGCACCTTAAGGCAATTTTAATCATACTATTGAAAACTACTTGAACCAAGCCAACGCCGGCGATTAATCCATGGAGTACAAGACTTGAAACGAAGCCAAACAGTCGGTGGTTAAATTGCAGTCATTGTGCTAACGATGCAAGCGATATCGAAGGTTTAATTTTGTTTAATCACCCCCTAATATACCGATATCATTACGGGATCGCACTTCGGTATTAGGAAGTAGTTAACGTTACGGTGCAGCGGGTGCATCGTTGCGATTATCCTAATTTATTTTATGCGAGCACCGAATGTTGGATGTTTAATACAACATTAGGGGTTCGGACAAATATGTATTTTTCCATGTCGAGTTTAATACAATGTAAACAGGTGGTGTTGACATTAGAAAGGGAAAGTTCCGGTTTTTAAGTACACCGTAAAATATTAATTTCTATTTAAACTACTTAATTAAAACATTTGAATAGGTGATGAGGTATTGTGGAGAGAAAATGGCAGTTTTATTGGAGGGTGATAAAGCTGTGGAGCTGTCGGGGCGATTCCGTTTGAATGAGGTTAAATGTCTCACAAAAAGAAACCTCCGGTCCTCTCTATTATTACAGCGAAGAAAAGATTATTTAAGGGTACATATTTGATTGTTCTCACCTAGCACCATGGCTCCACGGGGCTCCAGCTAGGTCCCCCGTGGCGTAAGCTATATTGGAGTTATTTCGAGACTTCCTCTGGATTAAGAATCGGAACTACATGCCTATGTGGAAGTCTTTCAACTGCATCAGGCAACAGCCCCTCCTCAGATGTGCACATGTCCCGGATTTGTTTATACACGCCGTATGCCTCCGTAATTTCTTTATTATTAGTATTTGCTTTCGTTGGAAATTCTATCTTTCACACTTTTTTACGCACGAATCCTCGACACACCGCCTCGGAGAAAAACAGGGGCGTGAATTTATTAGTAAAGATTTTTCATTCACATGTCTTGTAAATATGCTGATTTCCTTTGAATTCATTCTAAACGTAAAATACACATCCACTTTCAGCGTAGCCATATTTTGAGTGAATAATCAGATATGTGTCTACACAGAATGAAACGGCATAATTATGTATATACACGGCGTCATCGGATTTTTGCGGAACAGGAAATTACCTTGTAAACGCTGTTCACCCCTATTAGCCCAGGCAAATATAATATTACCATTAAATAGATTTATATATATGTATATTAAATGTCGTTTCCTAAACCCTTTAAAAGGTGAAATGTGTTTATTTTGGTAACATTCTATATACTGGAAAGTAGGTGTTTATTCAAATGTTATTTATTTTATCTTTCTCCAAAATATGTTTACATTTTTGTAATACTCCTATTACCTGAATAATATTTCATTAATTATCACAAACAAGTAAATGAGATCTTCAACGACTAACAACTAAAGCAGCCCTTTAGTTAACTTCTTTGTGTAACAATAGTAGGGACCTCTTTGAATGTAATTAACATATTGAGATAATACCGTTGCAATTACAGCACAGTGTATACATCACTTTTATTAGCTGGAGCAGCCCCCGCTCTAATTCAATATCTGATTTAAAGTGGACCTTCTGGTCTACTGCTTATAACGCCAGTCTGCTATATACAATTAGGGTCAAAGGTTTAGCACCTTTAGCTAGGAGCATAATCTTGACCGTACTTCCCGACCGTAACTAAAGTTTCACGCATAATTTCATTTAGTCTATGTACTCGTAGGTCTACACAGTCTATACGCTCCATCCCCCCAGAGTCTACTCCTCGTAGGAGCTCAGACACGCCGAGATTTATTATTGTGATAATAATACGAAGCCACCTGGAAGTAATTAAACCGAACTTAATTTTCTTCCTAGGAAGACATTAATATTCTTTCATAAATAATAATAAATTTCCAATGTAAGCCACTTTAAAACCTAGCCCCGCTGTATTTATTTACTTGATACATATTAAATCCGAATTACGGAGTATGTGTGTGCTTCCTTAATAAGTGAATTTAAGATTGCCGGCACGTACTTTCTTATAATTACTTTTAGAAACTTAATGTAATTTGTTCATATAAATATTCATCAATATATTTTGTTCCTATTATATTGTAGTTAAAAATCCATTTACTTCACTTATTATTTTAATTGGTGCCAGATATTTATACTAAATGTCTTATGAATTAAAAACGCAAGTATAAATACAAATGCAGATTGTGGCTAATCTGAAAGGTAATATGTCATTGTCACAAAAATCTGTCGACTGTCGAAACATACTTTGATAATAAGCTGTGTTCAAAATTTTATACGTGTGCTTATGCATTTTCATCTCTTGTAGTATGTTTGATCTGTTTTTTTTTTCATTTTTAAGAGTCAGATTATTTAATAAAAAAAGATGAAATATCTCTTTTTATTTTATGCCAATTCGTCTTTTATCTGGTTTAGTTCCCATCCGAGGGAGAGTTGGGAGATTGTTCTTTCGTTTTTTTTTGAAACGTACGCAAACACTCTTATCGGCATTGACCTCAAGTTGCCATTGACTCCCCAATTTTCGTAGGTATCTAGAGCAGCTTGGAGAGTTTTCTTTAGATGAATTGTGGTGCTCCTTTACTAAGTCTAGGCAGACTGCGGCAGTATCTCGTTTTATCGAGAAGCCCTCCGAAATGAATTCGGCCACTCTTGATAGCTGGTGGATGGTGGATATGCCGGCTGAGAAACCGGATCAGGTATGATTTTTTGGTCTTCAAGAAAGACCGAAATGCGGCGTTCGCGATGTTTTAGGGTGCGCATCTACCCTTCGGGGCGAGGCTTTAACCATTGCAGTAGAGATACCGTCGATACCTGAAGCTTTTGGGGTTTTGAGCTGCTTTATTAGCCCGTTAGCTCTACTCAAGGTAATTCTCGATAGTTACTGTTACTTCCTCGTTGAAGTCGAAGTTATCGCTCGGCTTGAGGGTGAATTAACACGGTTGTTGGAATTTTCAAGGTAGTTCCAGATGGTTACTGTTACTTTCTCATTGAAGTCGAAGTTATCGCTCGGATTGAGGGTGAATTGACACTTAAGAGCGTCCGCGAACAAATCAGCTTTGTCAGGTTTAGTTTAAACGTGGCCATTCGCACCTTATAACGCTTGGTTGTAATGATTTTGGCGTATAAGCGTTCGAACAAACTTCCAAACAGAGTTTGGCTGTTCTATTATTAACTGAAGTCGACGTTCGCAATGGTTGTTCTTTCATTTACGCATCTCGGATTTTAAGTGCGAGTCTGTTATATTTTGTACTATGGAACGGGCGGCTGGCGGACTTTTTCGCTTTAATTAGAGACTTAACTCGGGTGGAAACACCAAGGAATCCATCTTAGCGATAATTCTACTGGTCGTAGACTGATTAACAATGGATAGAATTCCTGGTGATAGCTTGTCGGCGGAGTATTTGAAGAGCTCAACCTTTCACCTGTATTTCAGCCAATTAGTAAACTTTACCTCTCTCAAAGGTCTATTGGTGCAAGATCAAGCAAAACTGGGCTGAGGCCGAAGAACAGATCGTCAGTTGTCCAGATGTCGTGGTCTGGGTTCACGTTTGAGATTGACAATGTCAATCACATCGGGTTTGTAGTGAGCTGTCGAGAGCTAGAGCATGGGACTTAGAGGTCCCACGGCTCTAATGTCTTGTCTCGAATGATTTAGGAAATCAGTGACTGATCTCCCATTTCTCTTTGTCACCCTGCTGTTTCAGCTAGGGGTTTTTTGCATTCAGGTCACCAGCCATGACCGTCGACAAGTTATCGGTAAACACAAGGTTTAGATCATCTATTAGCATCAGATTGCTAGGTAGCTGGTAATCTGATCACGATCTTTATCAGTCCGATGTTAGATTTAATATTGATAGAGGCGGCCTCGATCCCGCAGGGGTGGCTGACGTGTACAGCCATTTGGGAGTAGCGACCCCACGTACCCGAGCCGTACCCTGCACACACACACACACACATCACAAATACATCACATACACACACACATCACACACACACATACACTCAAACAAACACATATAGACTGCGAAGAATGCTGACTGTCACCCAACCCCCCGTGAAGTAATGCCTGACGTCGGTTCTGCGAGGTAGTTTTTAGTGGGTATACCTGTTCTGGTGAGTCCCATTAAAGATTTTCCACCTCCCGGCAACCCAAAAAAAGAGGGGGCCTCGAGGTTCTGCAAAGAGTTCAGTGCAAAATGGGAATGGTCTATTCCCCTTTTAACATGAATGGCGGTGCTGCCACAATGGATGTCATTATTATGGTCTTGAAAATGGTATATAAAACCCGGGATTCTAGGTCGCCGACGTTTACCCAGATGAGTTTCATTCACCAGCATAAAGTGAACATCATTCTCGTGCACGAAGTGCTCTAACTCTTGGATTTGGTCTGAAAGTCGGTTCCCATTCCAAAAAGAGAGGCGAAGAAAGTCTGTCGGTTTGTCAAGTCCGGTGTTGTGAGACCTAGTCGGTTGAAAGTCGTTTTCGTGAATTTTTAAGAGCCCAAGTGTTTTTAAGACTTATTTCAATATGGCGAGAATTTTCTTAATGACGTCTAGTTGATTGGTGGTCCTCGTAAGAGGAGTTTCAAAAATCTATGCCCATGATGATTGAGGTCGGGCCCAGTGAACGAGGCGCTTGAGAATTTACTATTAGAGATATTCTAAAATTAACCAATTTTATAGTAGAGTATGTATGACACTATTTTTTGGCTTACATTTTGGTATCCATGATTCTGAATTATTTCTATGTATTTTGAACGTGTGTCGATGCGATCATCTATATCAACGTGGTGGAGGCGCGCGAGTTCTATCTAATTTTCCATCTCAATTAATTTGTAATAGTTAAAATAAAATTAAGTTATAAAATATTGTATTTATTTATATAGGGTGTCCCAAACGAAATTTTTGCTTTCTTTAGCTTCCTACGTAAAGGCGACGAATCTAAGAGGTGCATGGGTTAAGTCAATCAGTAGTCTGAGCACTTGGGCATTTAGCCGTTATGGAGCGTTTCTTGGGAGCGGACCGTGCGTTGTGTGTGCGATAGTTCCATAAAATTTGTGATTCGGCGACTGCAACCTGTAGAAGATTCTTCAATAATAGAAGTTTTGAAACTTAATTGAGGAGCCAAGCATACCTCTCTTTCAAATATTTAATGAGAAAGGTGCAATATTGGGAAAACCAAAAAAAGTTGACCAGGATCATCAAGAACGCAGAGAACGTGGATAGTATTAACCAGTATTGCAATTTGAACCTTTCAATTCGGAACGCGCAAGCGCTTTAAATGTGCCAAAATCGCCATTATACCCTATGCACAAAGACCTAAAGCTTCACTACTATAAAATTCAATTGGTACAAGAATTAGGCCGGGACAAAGTCAAATTTTCCTTGACGAACTGATCTCTAGAAGAGGTGACATAAATTAGCCTACAGACAGTCCTGATTTAATCCTTATGGACTTTTTCCCATGGGTTATCTCAAATCTAAAGTTTACGCCAATAGACCAACTTCTCTGGAGTATTTGAAAGAAAATATCCATCACGTAATTAAAACCGTCACATAGTCTACCTGCCGAGTCGTTATAAGAAATCTTAGTGTTAGAATAAATAAGTGCCGTGATCGCGAAAGTTACATTTGGGCGATATTACTTTTAAGAAATAAATTCCCAAATTGTATAGTTTAAGAAATAGTAAACACATTTTTGATAGATAGCTAATTGCTCTACTAAATATAAACTTTCTTTTGGGACATCCTGTATATTCCTCCCAAGTTAATTTTACCAGATTTAGGGAATGCGTTTGAGTACTTAGAGAAAAAATTGAATTTTCATGAATTAGTATTAATTTTTTCTGATTTTAATTTTCCCAATTTACAGCTATATATCATATGTGGGTGAGCGTTTAAGGCATCTACTTAAATAAATTAATTCAGAATAATACTGTGTTAAATTTCAATCAAATAATACTTTATCTTATTAGTGGATCTAGTTTAACAAGTAATGTTTCCAATGATTTATCTTGATGAGCCCAAACATCTATTGACATTTTTTTTAAATTAATACTTTATACAAATGAAATTATAAAACTGATGAAGAGAAATGTCCTTGGTTTTTGGGCAGAGATCCAAAAGCTAATATAACAGTTGTCTTGATGCCTGAGGAAGTGTTGGTCAGGGATGGTTGGACCAAACCAGCGGGTTTTATGTTGCCAATTGAATTGCTGTTATGATACTTCGATGTCAGCTCCTTCTATCATTGCGAAGCCAAGCATCGAATTGTTTACCCGCCTATAGGGAACGTGAGTTAGTAATCCTGTTCAGTGCGAGAGAAACCGCAGGTTCGAACATTTAGTTCACGGACTTGCCCAATCGGGTGGTGTTGCGAAGCTACCATACCATACTGGGATTATGTCTATAATCCTTAACTTGCTTGGTTGGGATGACTAGCGGGCAACCGGATATTTCGGTTCGTCTTTGTCTCATCTCGAAAGGTCCATATTTCGATGTCGGAGCTCTGAATTGTTTTTAGATGACTTGTGTACTTAGCAGGGTGTTGTTCCCGGTAGAGCAGATAGCATGCTGCGATCTGTTGAGACTCTGCCCTTTGCCCGAGGTTCTACCGTTGTCACAATGTTCCCATATTAAAAAAGTAATGGTTGTCGTTTTTGGAAACGTTTCCTTTATGACGAGTTTCGGAGCGGCCTTCGTTCTCTTGGGCTGGGGTGCTTTGGGTTTTTTCGGAGGACCGTTCTTAGTCGCCTTTTTGGCCTTCAACGGGGATGACGACTTCGCTTTCGATTTTGCTACCCTCTTTTTTGGCCTTTCCGGACACGGATTTCTTTTCTCCTGCGTGGGCTTTTTTGGCTCCGAATCGGCCACCACGTTTCACTTCATTTTTAGGGGATTTTTCCACTTTTGTGGTTGTAGACTTCTTGGCAGTCTTAGCTTTGGCCTCTGCTCCATTGGGGACCTCAGCGCCCGTCAACGAACCAAAAGCGAGGTTGAATGATCCAGACGCGTCCTTGCCCTTCGCCTGCACGAGAGTGCCCAAGGTCAGAGCCGACTTGAGGTACTTCTTAATAAATAGCGATATCTTAAAAAAAAAAATTGATACCATTTACACTGACTTCGAAAAGATTTCGAAAAGATTTTTAATATAGCTGAACATAATATTTTTGCTAAGAAACTGAATTTTTATGGCTTTAATGACAATTTTGTTTCTTTAATCCTTTCATATTAATACAACCGATAACAATTTGTTCAATACATGGATCATAGATCAAATAAATATGTGACTTCTAGTAGTGTTCCATAAGGATCAACCATGGGGCCACTGTTATTCATTATTTTTATTAATTATATGAATTTCAATTCTGCTTTCTATGTTTTAGCTCATAGTAATAATTTTATCATTAATTTTTGTGCAAATGTAGCGATAATCGGTAACTAAAACTTACCCTCATAAGTAGGGTGGGTGGGTGGCCTCTATCTCACCCTTCAATCAATGGAACCTACTAACATGATTTGTTTTGTATTTTAATGTATAATTAATTCCCTTGATAAATTATTTCGATTTCATTGAACCCAATTGTTAAATAAAACCCTTGCGTATGATTTATTGATTGGATGATGGATTAGAGGCCACCCACCAACTCTACATATACACTTCAACTTCAACTACTGGTCGCCGTTCACTTTGCAATTAATAAAAAAATAGGAAAACTTATATCTATCATTAATTTTTATATTTATAAGTTACAGACTTTTAATTTTTTAAATCAATTTTTTATTCATGTGGAGTAAAGATGATTTCTTCGACTGAAGAAGCCACATTGTGCTGAAATAGTTGAAGCAAATAGAACAACAATATTACTTAAAGTTTCATCGAATATTATTTACGAATGTAAAAGCTCTAATTGATGCTGCAATAGTATAACCTACGATTAGATATGAAAATGAGCAAATAGATCACACTGTCGTATCCTTGGTTGATTGAATTATATAGCATTTTAGTTGTAATAGAATTAACATCTAGATTTTTTTCAGAACTGAGTTATTAAAATATTTAGCTATTTCAGATGTAGATATTTTAAATTTGCATGAAACAGGCACATTGAAACGAAGTGTAGGACCAGGAAAGCCAATGACAGTAAGAAGGGTAGAAGTGAGAAAGAATGTATTGAATATCTTAGAGGAAGATCCAAGTATTTATGTCCGAAAAATTGCATATACTTTCAATGTAAATAATGGGACTGTTTCGAAAATTCTTAGACTATTTGTTGTACCTATATCACATACAACGCGTTCAGACACTTCTACTTAATGACTTTCCTCTAAGTTTTGCATTCTGTCAGTACACTTTTTTGCACATATTTGTTCAAATTCCTTAACTACTGACGCTGATTATTTTTACTGATGAATTTTTCAAGAAATGCAATAAGGAATTTGCATAAAAACCATGTGTGGGCTGAAAAAATCCACATGAGATACTTAAAGATCAGTTCTCGTTGAACGTTTAGGATGGAATTGTGGATGACTGGTTAATTGGATCGGTATTTCTACCAGGAAGACTTACTGGCGAGGTGTAGCGCAACTTTTTAAAACAAATTCTACCTCAGTTTCTGGAGGATGTACCAACAAGAAATGTAATGTGCACCAGAGCGCATTTTAGTGTTGCTCTTGAATTTTTAACATTAACATATAGGGATTGCTGGATTGGTCGAGGTGGTCCTCACTCATGACCTTCTCGATCTCCGGATTTAAAGCCCCTGGATTTTTTCTTATGAAGCTATCTAAAGCCATTAGTTTACACTACTCCAGTGAGAAATATGGAAGACTTGCGAAATAGGATAATTGCTGTGTGTAACACAATAAGAAACGACTCTGGTATTTCGTTAGAGTTCGGAAGTCAATGAGGAGAAGATTGGATTATTGCATCCTTGCTTCATGTAGCCATTTTCTGGTTACTGTCCAAAATTTTGTTCACCACATATCTTCGAAATCAAGTTGATTTTCAAAAATCATCAATGGACAAAATATACTCAGGATAATCCAGTGAATAACCCTTAGAATTCTTGCCGTGTGTTTAATGAACACCCTGTATATAACAAAGACAAATATAATATATATTTTAAATGTTTGAAATTTAATTAAAATGATTAATTAATGAAAACTCTTATATTAATACAGATTAGTAATTAATACGCAAAGGAAATTATTCAATCGGAATATATGATTACTTAACCAATTTAAATACATTAAATTTAATTACAATCAATCAATAATTTTTGCAATTTTATTAAAATCCACTGGAGGATGTTATTGGCTGAATAACCGGGAGCGAGAATTTAGATAGCGAACTATTGCAGTATCGATAACCTGAAGTATTTTGTAATTAGAGACGCAGCGGGAATGTCAGCGCCGAAAACTGCAATTAATTAACGCAAGGTGGCGGTGTTTTTGTTGGCTGTTTACACGATAAATATGCGGTTTTCTTTGTGTGCGGAGGACGCGCTGTAAAAGTAATAAAGGCCGTTTCGTAAGTGATGAAGTACCTTTTACAGTTACTATACGCCAGGACGGAATTATTATTAGAAAAATATGATGGGCCATAAAAATCCCTCGAGGATTTGTTTTAACGTTACACAAGTTCAGATTATGGTCGTACGTTTGTAATTCATACATGGTGGAAAAATATTTTGTATAAGATTAATGATTTATATAAATAATTTTGTATAATAATTAGGTGACTAAATTAACATATAACTCCAATTATTAATAAAAAATTACTTCTCTTTGTATATATAATAAAGTTTTTTATTTTAATATTATCGAAAGAAGTCGTTTTTCTTTTTTTCTTTAATGATAAGCTGTGTTGCTAACACTATAGTCAACATAATAAAAAACAAGTGTTGTATAAACAAAGTTAAAGTATTTGATTATTTATCGGATTGATGAGGCTTATAATTGGCGAAACTCGTTTATGCAATTATTAAATAAGAATACGACTGTTTAGAGTTTTGCTTTATTTTGTAGCAAAACTCTAAACAGTCGTGTTTTTATTTAATAATTTTATTGTTTATTTGACATGGATAATAAAGTAGAAAGTTTTTGCATACAATTCTATCTTTATCTAGTGATTAAAAACATATTTCTTGAATAACTTTCTCACTTATCTCTTGGTGAAACATGAAATATTAGGTGAAACAAAGTAAGTGTTGATCGATTAAAACCATATTTTAATGCCAAATTCATTGATTTAGAAGTTATTAAAAATGAAGAAGATTATAACAATGACTATTTTTGAATAAGAAATAACTAATTATTAAGTTTGTAGATACTAATTATAATAGTATTTTAATATTTATGCAAACAAAAGTTTTTATTGTATGACGTTAATATACAAGATGTATTCTAGTATTAAAAGTGAAGACAATTATTCTCTGGAACCGCCTACATTACTCATTACTTAAATTACTATCTCAAAAATATTTCCCAGATTGTATATATTCATCAGTGACGTGTCCCCTGTCTCGTCATATCTCATCACTATAGTAGAAGGGGACGAAGTGTCATCCAGCGATAGGTTTCCCTATAACCCACCTTACCAAACTGAACATATATAATGCATCGACAAATATTGTACGATGCGACATAGCATATTTGTGCGAGGGTGCAGTTTTTTGTTCTCGAAGGGATAGGGTTACACGAAAGGCGTTACAGTTAGTAATAGAGCTATCATGATGTTAACAAGTTAACGTGCAGGGCCGAGACTACCGACACCAACAGGAACGAGTAGAGAGAGGGTGGTTGTGAAGTTATATGTGGAATGAAATGAAGTAGTTCGCGAGTCAGTCGAAATTAAGCGATTATGAAGTGATTTACGAGGTCTCGGTAGTGTGGGGCAAGTATATGTAGATTGTCAAGCCTGTGCTGTGCTGTATTCACGCAACCTCTAACGTGGCCAGATAAATGCGACATTTACACTGTTGTCATTCGTTGCCATAAATCATAGAGTTTATGTCAGAAAATAACGAAACCGTACTTAAATTTCATTCGTACAGAGGACATAAAAAGTATACAGTGATAGTTTAAGTCCCATATCTCTGCCCATGAAGCTACACATTCAGTG